>ONZE01014962.1:5842-17085 GCA_900322265.1 Macarthuria australis
CACAAACACTAATATTTCCGGTTGGAGGTCTCGAGGCGGTGAGGAAGGCGACTAGAGGCGCGAGAGGCTTGCATTGGGAATACCATTGGATGGGGGCGACTAGTGATAGCAGATGATGGGGACTTGCTGGAAGCCACTGATGGCTGCTGTGATGGTTGGAGATAGGGTTTAGCTAATGTTACATTTTTTATTGCTTTGAATTTTGTTGTTTTTTCTTTTATTTTCCCTTTTCATGCACACAATCACACAAGGCATGAATTTGTGACAATTAGGCACCATACGTGTATCCCCCATGGCACCTAATGTGCTAATTACGAATCTAATTGATGGAGGGTAATGTGTTATTTCTTTATATACAACATGTTACCTAAAAAGACTGAATGTAAAAACTAACTGGCCAAAAGTTAGAGTACATCATGCTACAGGCCACCTTCAAGTAAATATTGCTTTTGAGTCGGGTTTGGACCAACCCAACTGAGACTGCTATTGTCGTGGCTGCATCCATCCCAATTTAAGAGCGGATTATGCCATTTGATATTTAGTTTTTTCTTTTTAAATGCACACATACAAAAGAAAGCAAGAAAATAATATTTTTGACGGGTAGGCCCCCACATGTCTCGGCATATCCCGATCGGGTTTGGTTTTCTAATTTTAGTCCAAGCCTGATATGGGGCCAAATTCCCTTCATTCCAATTTCCAAGTACGAACGTACCAGGCTGGGCTGTCAGACCATCTAGTCGGAATGCCATGCTTACCCTCAAGAAATAAAAATACGGCAATGACTAATAGGTACCAAATAACTTTCATAATTCCTAATAGGTGCTAATGAAAGGATTTTATTCAAAATGTCAATACTAAAAGCGAAAGTTTTAAGGCCTCGTTTAGTAACATTTTGTTAAAATCGATGGATTTTAACAAATCATAGATTTCAATTCCCTCACAATTAAAAATCATGGATTTCAATTCCCACCTCCCTATGGGATTTTAAATCTATAGATTGTGATGGATTTGAAAGGACGATGGATTTTAAAATTCCATGGATTTGAGGCATTGTTTGGTAATATTTTGTACAAATTCATGAATTTTAAGAAACCATGAATTTTAAATCAAGTACAAATAAATGATAGATTTGAGATAAAATCTATAAATTCTATTAAAATCAACAAATTTGAAGAGCATACCAACCCAAGCCTGAGAAATCGAAGAACCCATCTAGTAATGTAAAACTTAAAGGTAGCACTTAGCAGTATAAAAATCCCATATATCCTCATCTCCACTGTCGTCCATCGTGCTTGAAGTAGGTACCAGAAGCCCAAAACCTTAAACCCTTGTTGACCTACACTATTTGCTTCATGCTGGTACTTACGAGATCTGATTTATAATTTGTTTTTCCGTGCATCTCCTTTTCCACTCCCCACAACACTGGATCGACAAAATGGGGCATCTTGATTCACTGGTTACTATACTCATAGTTGCAATTCAGATCACTGCATCTTATGCCGATTCGAATTCGATCCATGGGTGTGGCGGATTTGTTGAGGTATCGCCACCGCTTTTTCTTTATTATACCTACTGTACTAAGCGACTCAACTAAAAGACGAAGGAAAAAGAAAAGGAGATTTGGATTTCGAGAAAAATCATAAATTTCTAGATCATTTATCGTCCATTGTGTTCATTTGAGCTTGTCAATTCGCAAGATGCAATGTGTATCTATCTTGTTTTAATGTGCTAATTTGATAAAGTGGCGGTCTTTAATTGTTGTTGTTATTGTTATTGTTATTGTAGGCGAGTTCAACTTTGATCAAGTCAAGGAAAGCAAGTGATGCGAAATTGGATTATTCTCATGTAACGGTAAGAATATGGTGATTTGATGTGATTGAACAGAGGAAGACTTCACTTTTAATATCAAATCGAGCCCAAATTCTCGAAGAGGACTTTTTTTAATGTTTTTTTTCAGTTTGTTCGTTGTTCTTGGTTCTTTGAAGGTGTTTTTCATAGCTTCCGCATTGAATCCTCCTAGGATTCATATCATGACTGCAACATTGGCTGTTGGGTCCAATATCTGTCTTTTAATTTTGTATCGGTTGAAAGTGAACACTAGGGACCTTCTTTAGAACATCTTCTCTAGTAGTTGTTGATCGAGTTTTACTATGCTGTAATTCATAGTATGTATGCATACCATTGTTTCTATCAAAGATTAGGCGCATGCCCTCCATTTTGTCTGGATACTTGACAATGTAATGGATGTGATCAGCAGCTTGAAGTTCATCATGTTTTCTTCTACTGATTCTATCCGACTGAATAACCATTGCTTCTAACAGATGTAGAGATGGAGTTTAGAACCTTGCTAAAGGTAGATAAGTTCGAATTTGAAGATGTACATAGAAGAATTAACTTATTTGTTATAGGTGCATCTATGTAGGTGTGAAAAAGCAAAAGTTTAGAACTTGTTTCACTAATTCTTGTGTTATACATTTGTTTTTATTAGACTGCTTTGTGGTCCATGTTCCTCTTCATTATGATGAGAATATGGTTAATTATGGTATCTATTTCGTGAGCCATACTTGCTCAGAAGTTCTTGTATCATGATTGCTATTATCTGCACTGTGGAAAACTGATCTACTAGGTGCATTCAGGTGGAGCTTCAAACTCAAGATGGGTTGGTGAAGGACTGGACTCAGTGCGCTCCTAATGGCTACTATTTCATTCCAGTTTATGACAAGGTAATTTTGAAACAGTCTTGTAAAAGAAAAAAGAAAAAAGAAAAAAGAAAAAAAGAAAACAGAAAAGAAAGAAAGAGGGGGTACTGAATCAAAACACCGTAATCCATGTTAGCCAATATTGTATATATCTTCAGCTGTGTCCATGGATTTGAGCTCCCTGTGCGAACCTGTTACCCGAGGTTGATTAGGGGAGAAATGTAGCTAATTTCTGTCTTTATCACCTTTTTTTATATATATATATATATTATTAATCTTGATAAATAGTTGGATCTATGATATGATGTATTGAAGTCTTGGCTTGTTCAAGGCTGTTACGGGGAAACGTAAAGAAGATTTAAGCACCTAATATCTGTTATTGTTGTATTTTAGAATGGAATGTTCTTTTAAAAAACTGGTTTACATGAATGCAGTCGTCTAAAATCTAAATGTCTAATTCAGACGGAAGTATATTTCTGGTTGTTATCTTCAGTGTTTGTGCATATCAGAATGTTTGTTAGTAGAACCAACTCAAGGAACTAGTAAAATCAATGTATTTTTTGCATCTTATATCTCACTTTTCATGCAGGGATCCTTCATAATCAAGGTCAAGGGACCAGAAGGGTGGTCTTGGGATCCAGATAAGGTTAAATAGCTCTACTCTGATTTATATGGGTTTCNNATGCACTTATGCTAGAAGAACTGAATATTTCTTAGGTTCCCGTTGTTGTGGACCAGACGGGATGCAATGCAAACGAAGATATCAATTTCCAGTTCACAGGGTTAGTCTCATTTGGTTCTATATTGGGTTACTTCTGTTGGTGCCTGTTCCCATTTTGTTTATGATGTATATAAGTTGGTATTCAAGAGGTTGGTGCGAGTTTTTAGAGAGCTGCATAATTTTGCATAGGTTTTCCCTATCTGGAAGAGTTCTTGGGGCTGTTGGTGGAGAGAGCTGCCAGTCTAAAAATGGAGGTCCATCAAATGTGGTTGTCGAGCTTTTATCTACGACAGATGAACTCATTTCTTCTGTTTTGACTTCATCTGGTGGAGATTACTCCTTCAAAAATGTACTCCCAGGTTTGTACCTTGCATAACTATGAATCCATCTCTACTAGGATTTTTATCTTTTTTTCGCGGTCCGCCTCTCAAAAAATATTATCTTGCTTGCCTGAAGATTGCATCACCTCCTTTATCTTAACTCCTGATGAAGGTACCATTTGATGGGATTGAGGGGTATTTGATGAATTATAAAATAAAGTAGGGTATTAATTAGATATAATAATATTATTAGTTATATTTTATCCTTTAGAAGGGGCCACTTGGCACCTTTTTATTAGTTAGGGTTTTGGCAATAGTGGGCAGCCTCTATATATATTTCCCCTCCCCCTTTGTAAGGTCATGGATGATATGAGAATTAAGATATCTTAGTCATATTTTAGCTCTAGTTTACTGTTTTCCTTCAATTTCTCTACTTAAGCTGTATTTTAGATCAATTTAGCTTCAGATTCCTATCACCATTAAATGCTGTAAATCTGAAGCTCGAGGAGAATGCAGAAGCAAGTGTTCTACCAATTATTCAGGGACCTTAGAATGAATCATCTACTTGCCAGAGTGGAAATGCCTTTCAGAGGGGAAAAAACTGCTGATAAATTCTTTCCTAACAGTAAACGCAAGATGAAAGTAACCACCTTTTAGAGGAGCTTTCTAGTGTGAAATTTCCTTGTGTCGAATGTAAATTTAACTGACATTCTCCCTAAAAAAACAGCAACTTTTAACCAAGAAAGGACTATTTGAACGAGCCATCCAGCCCTCTAGAAAAACGTGCTTGTCAAGTTGTCATGCAGGAATTACATCATTCTCTGGTAATTCCTCTTCCTATCATCATCAGGGAGTCTTGTAAGGGGCAGGTCCTATGCATACTGATAACCAATTCATCAAATCCTGGACAGTAAGCTCCTTGAGCAAAGTCATCCTATAGAGGTTTAGGAATTTGTGTATCAAAAGTTTGTCAGCACACCCAAGTGTTATGAGAAAACCGAACCAAAGCAACTTTCTTTGCTTCAGCCCAGTCAGAGAATCAAATGGCTTGCATATGAATCATGAGTGTATTGATTATGTGAATCCCCTGTACATGAAAAATACCAAGTTTCTGTTCCCGTCATCCTAGGTCTCAGTATTCAGATGTCGTCTTACATGAAAAAGAAGTTCATATCTTATTTGTGACTCTCTGCATGGAATATACTGCTTCATTTTCCTTCTTGAAATGTCCCAAACTAAGTGTATGCTTTTCATTCACATCGTGTTTAATCTTTAATTCTTTCCTGTTGAATTTTACTGAAGACCGTGTGTTTAATTATACTCTTTGGGGAATCTCTTATCCATCATGCGAGTGGTTTAGTTGAAGGGTTGTATAGACACAGACCTTGATTTTTTCTGGTCATTCAGATATGAGACACCTATTTTCACAGTGAGGGAATACGATTTCTCCCATTGGTTTTCAAACTTTTGAAAATAGGTGATCCAGATATATCTCAAGCATCTTGACAATATATTCTCACACATTTCTTGATGTATGACCAACTCACGAAACTTATAATGGGTTTTCTTTGGCTGCAGGGAAGTATAAATTACGAGCTTCGCATCCTGATATGAATGTGGAAGTTATAGGTCCTACAGAGGTTGTTGGCTTCCTCTATGTTTCTGGTTAAGTTCGGCAATTTCCCGTTCCCAGGTGGCGTATACCATTAAATCTAAAATAATCTCCATGTTTTAAATGCAGGTAGAGTTGGGTTTCAAAAATGGTGTAATTGGTGATATCTTCTCTGTTCCTGGTTATGAAATTCGCGGACTTGTTGTAGCTCAGGTGGATACTATATTCTCTGACAACAATGCTCCCAATATGTTGATACTTTGCCTTTGTAACTTTATTTGTCTACTGTTCGGTTTCAGTGATAGGCTAACAGTGACATGATTTGGTTTTTGCACAATTATGCCTGTTTTTTCTCTCTTTCTTTTCATTCTTTATTCCTTTTCTTTTCTCCCATAGTCTTCTCAGCTACAGCAATCGTATAATATTGATCTGATGTTTGCAAATAGGGCAATCCGATATTGGGAGTTCATATTTATCTATATTCAGATGATGTTCTAGAAGTTGAATGTCCCCATGGTGCTGGTCATGGTCCCAGACAAATAAAAGCCCTCTGTCATGCTGTATCCGATGCAGATGGAAAGTTCATGTTTAAGTCTGTGCCATGCGGTAAAATACTTTGTCTATATGCTTTTTATTCTAGGGGTTTGTTCTGTCATGGATGTAATACTATGTTTGCTTGTTAGTTCGCACCTTGGACTTCGATTTATGGTGTCTGATTCCTTTGGACTTATCCTGTATATAATATATGTGAGAATGAATTTCTCACTATACGTGACCCATAATTTTATGGAGGAATTGCATTGTGATTATGTTAAAACCTTAGATTTAGTGTTCAGTTCTTGCTCCTCCCCCCACTCTTTTTCTTCCATCCTTTCGGCTGATATGTTGTGGTTTTCATATGAGCTGATAAACAGGGGAATAACATGAATAGGGAAGATCTTAGTTCTATTTCTCTGTGTACCCATCAATGAAGAGAACGTTCTTAACTTTTTGTTCACAGTAGATGAATTTTTTCTCTCTATTCTTCAGATAATGTCCTCTTTGACTGTTGTTTTCTTAAAATCATTCTGCTCAGCTTTTATTGGGATTTTGCAGGTGTTTATGAGTTGGTCCCTTACTATAAGGGGGAGAATACGGTTTTTGACATTTCGCCACCTACCGTTGTGGTAGCTGTTGAGCATTCTCATGTTACAGTACCACAAAAGTTTCAGGTAGAATGAGTTAGTGGATCATTTGAACTTTGTGCCAGCTTTTTAATTTTGCCTTGGTCCCCTCCGCATGAATATTTGTATATATATAATATTTTTCAGATCCACCTTTGTCTCTATTGGCTGCATAAAGCCTCAATTAAATTCTCTTTTAAGACTATACTTCAGATGTCCCATCCTGATGGGATATGGGAGACTTATTTTGTATCTTGTTGACTGGGCCACTTCCCGGGAGTTTTGGAATTTTCACGAGAAAGTATCATGGTGTGGGAAGCAAGCGGAAAGGCAAAAGGCGACAGCGAAGGGAAGCATGCACCCTCTGTCATTCCCCACAGCCGATATGGCAGCAGAATGTGGAGGTGCCGCGGTGCTCGAGCGAGTTTTTTGCAGTTTCATTCCGCTCTTGTTTCTCTGTAGTTTTTGGGAATTTTTCTTTTGTTTATGAAACTAGTAATATTTGTTGGGACATATTTATGGTTTTGCTATGGTCAAATATTCCTCTATTTTAGTATTCTTCCAATTTGAGCAATTTCCATTACCATTTCTCTATTTTATTACCATGTACCAAACGAGCCGTTAATGTAATCTAATGCCAACACATGTAACTAAATGTGAATAACTGTTTTCGGTTTTATAAGCCCTTTCACGTTTAGCTGCCTCGGAGTTGGTTGCTTAAACTGCAAAGCATTAGAGACTTGTAGTGAGTTTGTTAAGTATATTTGCCATGCTATGTACCTTCTCAACAATGTGGCTTAGAAAACTTGAAACATGGTCGTGTATTTATGGTGATCTACTGGAGAATTGTTCTGCTTTCCCGTGTCATGAAAATAATGTGCTCTTGTTGTTTAAAGTGGTCATTTTAAATCTCTCTATTCCTGCACGAATTTGAAGTACTACAAATTGGTTCCTAGGAACTATTTATCTGCTGTTAAGAAGCAATTCAATCTGATGTATTTTCCTCATTGTATTCATCTCTAGGTGACTGGATTTTCTATTGGCGGCAGAGTCGTGGATGGAAATGGTGCCGGAGTTGATGGTGCCACAGTTTTAGTAGATGGTCAAGGAAGGTCTGTTACTGATGAGAATGGATATTATAAGCTTGACCAGGTATCTTCAGATAGTGATCTTTTTCATGCATTCAGCGTCATACAAAATTTGCTAAAGAATAAGGTCTTTACTTGTTTCGTGGGGCTTGACCTCAGGTCTTAACAGATAGTTGTTTCTAGTAGTTATCAGCATTAAGTTTTGATAGTGTTCGTTATTCCTTCTTATGTTGTGGTGTACTTTCTAACTTTTTGATGCATGCAACATTTTTCATGTATGCTTATAGAATTTCTGATTTGGTATTGGACATGTGCTGTATTCTTTCTAGTAAGGGAAAAGTCCTTTGGGTTTGGTTCGGTGTTTTTCTCTGTTTCTACTGCTGAAGCAGCTATGTAAAATATTGAAAAGTAGTACGACTTGTTTAGATAATGTAGTTTTTGAACTGTATGCATCCATATTTCTGTCTCTATATGCTCTATTTTAGTGTAATTCCGTAAAGCATAATCATCATGTTGTGCTTTTTTGTAGGTTACTTCTGACCGTTACTCAATAGAAGCCAGGAAGAAACATTACAAGTTTGAAATTTTGAGGGACTTTTTGGTAAGTAATCATTAATGTTGGTCTTTCTAAGCTTTTCCTTTTGTCTTTGAATGATTGATGGATTGGGGTTTTCTATTATGCTGAAGCTCAGTCTTGGTTGTTTTTCATATTTGATTTGTTATGAATACAATGAATGACCTTGCTATTATTTTATGTTTACAACTAGGTTCTACCCAATATGCCTTCTATTCCAGATATCAAAGCAGTGTCTTATGAGGTTTGTGGTGTTGTACGGATGGCTGATACTGGTTTCAAGGCTAAGGTATCCATCTTTTGTTTCTTCTATTCTATTTTTGGATGATTAGTGGTTTATTGTTATTTAAGCTGTATACATATAATAATACCTACTCTGCTTTTGTTTTATTCATTAACTTTCCCCTTTCTGTAGACTGATATATTTGGTTCTAAGGTGGCTGTCAGTATTAACTCTTTCGATTATTTTGGGATCTATAAGGTGAAGAAAAAGAGAAAAATCAGCTCCGTTTTTCCGGTGAGGGGAGGAGATCTTCGAATCTTCTATGGGGTAGTGGTGACAAACTTAGTATATCTATTGTGATGGTGCCTATAGAGTCTCTAGTGAAGAGCAACATAATCAAGAAACAGTAAATTTGATGTCTGAGATTTCTTAATTCTTGTCTTAGTTTAAGTTATTTTTGTCCTGGTAATTGATCCCCATCCCTCCTGCAAAATAACAATATTATGTCGCTCTATTTTGATTCTATTAATTGGCAAAGTTAGTCTTTTTCTTTCCCCTGGCTTGCTTGAACCTTTCAGTGAGCGCAAATGGTTCCAGTTACTTTTCTGGCTGCGTGGGACCATATATGGCTGTTTTCTTCCCTTGATCGATAGATTGAAATACCTGAAGATTGTTAATTTTGGGCGAGAGGCATGTCTATGATTTCTTCTGTGTATTAGAGGTAGTAGTAGCTATCTTCTGTTGTCTCAGATTTTTATGCACTCTTGAACCATACATTTCATCCATTCGCCAATGTGTCCTTTTCTTACACTAAGCTTGGTCTTCAAAGCATTGTGAACAAATTTAAACGAACTAATTCAAGGAAATATGTTTCCTGCAAAAGATTTTCTTATTTTTCCATCATCTTTAACCCATTGGGCTACTACCCCTGTAGTCCTTGAGTCTCAAAGACCTTACTGCTGCTCCAGTTGTGTACTTTAGGTGGACAAAGCCCTGGTCTTGCATTTTATTGGGATCTATGACAGTATTAGGGTTACTAGGATTTTTCTCTTCGTAGCATTGTGTAGGAAGCTTAGATTTACAAGTGGGATTGCTGTATATAGGAGAGAGGAGATTGGAAAATTGCAAGTGCTCTGCATCAGAGTGAAATGATGTCCTAAAGGCATATGGCGCACTATTGCAACTCTTTAGGAAGCTTGACTGGAGGTCTACATTTCCCACATGAAATAGAACTTTGAGTATTTGTTGGTAACAATTGCTGGTTTGCGTGAAAGTTCTCTCTCTCTCTCTCTCTCTGTCTGTCTACAGTGTGTAAGAGGTGGCTGAGTGGTGTCAGCAGCAGGACAATTGTCTGTTCAGAAACGGCAAAAGTGCATGTCTTGGTGACATCATCTTAGGCAGATGTTATGATGGCATATTTTTCTTTTGGGTCTTTTGGTTGTCCTAGTTTCAGGAACTTTTCTGTGGTTAATGGAGGGTTAGTCCTCAAAGTGCACTTATACATCCTTATTTTTCCTTTTTCTGGAAATGGGTTCATCATTATTCTTAATCTGGATGTGTTGGAATACAAAGTGTCTATGATTTTAATTTGCTAATCCTTCTTTTGTTTCTTTCTGGCTCTAGGTAGCTTTAACCCATGGACCAGAGAATGTTAAACCTCAAATGAAACAAGCAGATGAACATGGAAATTTCTGCTTTCAGGTGTGGTAGAAGTAATTCTTATTGCATCTCTCTCTTTCGAAATCGTATCACACTGTTTGTTTGCAAACATCTCCTTTCAAATCTTTACTTAAAAAGAAGCGAGGAGGCTATGCAAAGTGTGGGGAGTTCTGGATGTGAACCTTTTAACGTATGATTCTTGCTATGAACATAGGTATAGTTGCATATGCAGTTATGATCTTGTATGTTCAGTAGGCCTTTTTTCTCTCTTTTGTTAGATTTATCTTTAATCCAAAGAATTTCAGTGATAGAAAAAGTGAGGTGGGAGTGATGGTGCAAACTCCATGAATGGAACGAGGGACACCCTTGCTCCTTTGAGTTGAGATTTTCCTGGGATTTGTGGCAGGGGTACTACGCATGTGCTTGAGCACAGGGCTTGGAAATACATCATATTTCTCCTTTCTTAACGAAAAAGAAAAGTTTATCTGTTGTAAAATTATATATTAGAACTTTTCAGAGTTCTTGTTATTGTTGCAAATGGCAAGATGTGGAATCTTCATTTTCACCTTGACTTAGGGCTCTCCTATGGATCTACTTGTTTTCCCTGACACGAAGTTCACTGTAATTGGTTATATCATGTATGTGATGTTTGCTAGTGTTTTAGGCACATTTGTTCTTGGTTTTGCTATTGATGTCATGATGTAAATGAGTGCTGGCTTTGATGGTTATTTTGCTGTTGACATTTTGCTAACAGTATCCTGTATTCATTATTTGATATTATTGCTTTAGAGTTTCACCTATTGACAGATTTGATTGCGGAGTATAGTAGTCCAGAACTATTGATGCAATGAATTCTGGCTAGAAAATTTTCCACTTCTCTACTGCATTAGTTTATCCGACTTATGTTATTTTGCACTTTGATGGGAGCAAACATTTGTCACTGCATATATCTTTGTCACTTAATTTAACTTCCCCATGATTCAGGTTCCACCAGGTGACTATCGTCTGTCTGCCTTGGCAGCTACACCTGAGCATTCTCCAGAACTTCTGTTTTTGCCACCTTATACTGATGTTAGCGTTAGAAGTCCACTACTGAATGTTGAATTTTCTCAGGTAGAATGTTGCTGGTTCATCCTTCAAAACTGTGCCTCTCTCTCTCTCTCTCTACATGTGTGTGTGTGTGT
>ONZE01015029.1:0-18305 GCA_900322265.1 Macarthuria australis
CATATCCACCCAGTTTATCAATTTTCTGGGAAATGATACAAAGAAAGATTTCTTTGTCTACATCTACAACAGAAAAATTATTGTATAATGAACTGTACAATTATTGGATTTATACCAATGAAAAAAAAAAGAACAACTTAAGCAACCAATTTGGTAATAGAATTACAATTCTAGACAAAGGACTTATTTATCTAGATGTACTCGAAAAAAAGACTCGATTATGCAATAATAAAACTCAAAAAAAATATTTGCCAAAAATAAAAGATCCTTTCTTAACTGGATCTTATCGTGGGGTAATAAAAAAAGAGTTTTCACCCCCCATTATAAATGAAATAAAAGAAACTGCAGTAAAAAATTCGATAGATGGAATTTTGATAAATAAGATTCATAATATCCTTAGTAATGATTACAATTACCACGAATTTAAACAGAAAAAGGATACATTTGATATAAAATCACTATTAAAAAAAATTAGACATTTCGTAAATTTAACTTTAATGAGTAAATTTGCTAGGGAATCAATATCGAATATGAAAGGAATTTCGTTATTTACGGAACAAGTAAAAATTGATTCAGAAATTCGAGAAAAATTTTTTGAATTTTTAGTTGATGCAATCATAGCGGATTCCTTTACTCAAATGATTCCAAAAGAATCCATTGGAATAAAAGAAATCAGTAAAAAAGTTTCTCGCTGGTCATACAAATTAATCGACGATTTAGAACAACAAGAAAGAGAAAATGAAGAAGGTGTGTCGATGGATCATCAAATTCGCTCAAGGAAAGCTAAACGTGTAGTGATTTTTACTGATAACCGAGAGAATGCCGATACTACTTATACTAATATTAAAGATACGAATAAATCAGATCAAACAGACGAAGTAGCTTTGATACGTTATTCACAACAATCAGATTTTCGTCGAGACATAATCAAAGGTTCCATGCGTGTTCAAAGACGTAAAATAGTTATTTTGGAACTATTTCAAGCAAATATACATTCCCCCCTTTTTTTAGACAGAATAGATAAATACTCTTTTTTTTCTGTTAATATTTCCGGAATAATTCAACGAATTTTTAAAAATTCTATGGGAAAAAACCCAGAATTTACAATTTCGAATTCTAATTATACAGAAGAAGAAATAAGGGAGGTAGATAAAAAAAAAGAATACAAAAGAGAAGAAAAGAAAAGAAAAGAAAAAGCACGAATACAAGTAGCCGAGGCCTGGGATACCATTCTACTTGCTCAAGTAATACGGGGTTTGATGTTAGTAACTCAGTCGACTCTTAGAAAATATATCCTATTACCTTTATTGATAATAGCTAAAAATATTGGCCGTCTATTATTATTCCAACTTCCTGAGTGGTCTGAGGACTTAAAAGAGTGGAATCGAGAAATGCATGTTAAATGTACCTATAATGGTGTTCAATTATCAGAAATAGAATTTCCCAAAAACTGGTTAATAGATGGTATTCAGATAAAGATACTATTTCCTTTCTGTCTAAAACCTTGGCACAGATCTAGGATACGGCCTTCTGGCCGAGATCAAAATAAAAAAGATGATTTTTGTTTTTTAACGGTTTGGGGAATGGAAACTGAACTTCCTTTTGGTTCTCCCCGAAAAAAACCTTCCTTTTTTCAACCTATTTTTAAAGAATTTGACAAAAAAATTAGAAAATTTAGAAAGAAATGTTTTCGAGTTCTAAGAATTCTCAAAGAAAAAATAAAATTGTTTCTAAAGGTACCAAATGAAACAAAAAAATGGATTATACAAAGCCTTCTTTTTTTTAAAAAAATAATAAAAAAACTTTCAACTGTAAATCAAATTCTAGTATTTGAATTGAGAGAAGAATCGAGTAAAATAAAAAAAGAAAAAGATTCACTAATAAATAATCAGATGATTCATGAATCATCCACTCAAGCCCGATTCATGAATTGGACCAATTTTTCATTGACAGAAAAAAAAAGCAAAGATCTGGCCAATAGAACAAGGATAATAAGAAATCAAATAGCAAAAATTAAAAAAGACAAGAAAAGGGAATTACAAACTATAAAAATAAAAATGAGTCCTAATAAAATACGTTATGGTACTAAAAGATTCGAATCAAACAAAAATATTGGTCAAGTATTAAAAAGAAGAAATGCTCGATTAATCCGTAAATCAAGTTATTTTTTAAAATTTTTGTGGGAAAGGATATACATAGATATATTTCTATATATCATTAATATTCCAAGAATTAATACACAACTTTTTCTTGAATCAACAAAAAAAGTTATTGGAAAATTCATTTCCAATAATGAAACAAATCAAGAAAGGATTGATAAAACAAATAAAAATATAATTCAGTTCATTTCGAATATAAAAAAATCACTTTTTCGTTTTAGTAGTAATATTAATAAGAATTCGAGGCTTCTTTCTGATTTATCTTTTTTGTCACAAGCCCATGTATTTTATAAATTATCACAAGCCCAAATTATTAACTTATATAAGTTAAGATATAAGTTAATATCTGTCCTTCAATATCGCGGAACGTCTTTATTTCTTAAGAATGAAATAAAAGATTATTTTGGAACACAAGGAATAACTCATTCCGAACTAAGGACTAATAAACTTCTGAATTATGGAATGAATCAATGGAAAAACTGGTTAAAAAGTAATTATCAATACGATTTATCTCAGATAAAATGGTCTCAATTAATAACAAAAAAATGGCGAAATAAAGTCAATGTACGTTGTAGGGTTGAAAAAAAAAGGAATTCATATGAAAAAGAACAATTAATTAATTATAAAAATGCAAATAATTCTGAAGACCATTTATTCTTGTTACCCGATCAAAAAGATAAGTTTCAAAAAAACTATAGATATGATGTTTTATCATATAAATTTATTTATTATGAAGATAAGAAGGATTCATATAGATATAGTTATAAGTCACCATTCAAAGTAAATAAAAACCAAGAATTTTCTTATACTTCTAATTACAACATACATAAAGAAAAATTAATTGACATGTGGTGGAGTATCCCTATCACTAATTATTTAGGCATAATTAATATTATGGGTATAGAGAAAAATACAGATAGAAAAAATTTTGATTGGAAAATTCTCCATTTTTGTCTTAGAAAGAAAGTCAACATTGGGGCATGGATCGATATCAGTACTAGCAGTAATAAAAATACTAAGACTGAACCTAAAAATTATCAAATTGTTGATAAAATTTATAATAAAGGTCTTTTTTATCGCCCATTTTATCAAGAAATCGACCAATCCCATCAAAAAAAAAATATTTTTGATTGGATGGGAATGAATGAAGAAATACTAAGTCGTCCTATATCGAATCTAGAATTTTGGTTCTTTCCGGAATTTGTCTTACTTTATAATGCATATAAAAAGAAACCGTGGGTTATACCAATTAATTTCCTTTTTTCAAATTTTATTGTAAGGGGAATTTTTAGTGAAAATAAAAAAATCAATAGAAAGAAAAAAAATAATCCTTTTAGACCATCAAATGAAAAAAAATCTCTTGAATTAGAGAATCAAAATCAAGACAAAAAAGAACTCTCAAGTCAAGGAAATCCTGGATCAGATATCCAAGAGAACTCTGACTCTGTTCTCTCAACCCAACAAAAAGGTATTGAAGAAGATTATACAGGATCAGATATGAAGAAACGCAGAAAGAAAAAGCAATACAAATACAAGAGTAGTACAGAAGCAGAACTCGATTTCTTCCTGAAAAGGTATTTGCTTTTTCAATTGAGATGGAATGATTCGTTGAATCAAAAACTGATCGATAATATCAAAGTATATTGTCTCCTCCTTAGATTGGTAAATCCAAGAGAAATTACTATATCCTCTATTGAAAGGAGAGAAATGAGTATGGATATAATGCTGATTCAGAAAGATTTAACTCTTAGAGAATTAATGAAAGGGGGGATATTTATTATTGAACCAGTTCGTCTATCTGTAAAGGGTGATGGACAATTTATTCTGTATCAAACCCTAAGTATTTCATTGGTTCATAAGAGTAAATACCAAAATAATAAAAAAAAATACATTGAAAATGTTCATAAGAAGGATTTGGATGAATCAGTTTCAAGACATCCAAAGATGTCTAAAAATAGAGACAAAAACAATTATGATTTGCTTGCTCCTGAAAATATTTTATCGCCTAGACGCCGTAGAGAATTGAGAATTCTAATTTGTTTCAACTCAAAGAATAATAAAGATGTGGGTAAAACCCCAGTATTTTACAATGGTAATTGGGTAAAAAACTGTAGTCAATTTTTTGATGAAAGCAAAGATCTTGATCGAGATAAAAATAAACTTATAAAATATAAATTATTTCTTTGGCCCAATTATCGAGTAGAAGATTTAGCTTGTATGAATCGTTATTGGTTTGATACTAATAACGGCAGTCGTTTTAGTATATTAAGAATACATATGTATTCTCGATAAAAAATTTAGTTATGATAAATTTGTCTTATATATTCCCTATCATCTAATAGATGCACGCACGCCTTGTCTTACATTCAATTCCCATACATGATACTAATTCGATGACGTATCGATTGGGTCCGGAAACGAATTAACATAATTGTCTTTATTAATTTTCTTTGAAAAAAAGAATCAATAAAGAAATTCAGATTTATTGTGTATACCACATTAAAATAGCTGGCATTATTATTCGGGAAAATTCCATATTTGGTAAAAATAAAAAAGGAAGGAGGTTTAAGAATTTATGACAAAAAATTCATTCATATCTGTTATTTCCCATGAAGAAAAAGAAGAAAACAGGGGGTCTGTTGAATTTCAAGTATTCCGTTTTACCAATAAGATACGAAGACTTACTTCACATTTGGAATTTCACAAAAAAGATTATTCATCTCAGAGGGGTCTACGAAAAATTCTGGGAAAACGTCAACGACTGCTGGCTTATTTGTCAAAGAAAAGGAGAGTACGTTATAAAGAATTAATAGGTCAATTGAACATTCGAGAGCTAAAAACGCGTTAATTTGAAATTTGAAGATTCGTTTTGAATTATTTGATTTATTCGATCTTGAGTTTTGATGAACTTATTTTTGTTTTCATAAATTCATGGAAAAGGGAATTCATGAAAGAATTAATCGGGGAAAAACCTATGACTGTACCCACTACAAGAAAAGACCTCATGATAGTCAATATGGGCCCTCACCACCCATCAATGCATGGCGTTCTCCGACTCATCGTTACTTTAGACGGCGAAGATGTTATTGACTGTGAACCAATATTGGGTTATTTACACAGAGGGATGGAAAAAATTGCGGAAAACCGAACAATCATACAATATCTGCCTTATGTAACACGTTGGGATTATTTAGCGACTATGTTCACAGAAGCAATAACTGTAAATGGACCAGAACAATTGGGAAATATTCAAGTACCTAAAAGGGCTAGCTATATCAGAGTGATTATGTTAGAGTTAAGTCGTATAGCTTCTCATTTATTATGGCTCGGCCCTTTTATGGCAGATATTGGCGCGCAGACCCCCTTCTTCTATATTTTCAGAGAAAGAGAATTGGTATATGATTTATTCGAAGCTGCCACCGGTATGAGAATGATGCATAATTTTTTTCGTATCGGAGGAGTAGCTGCCGATCTACCTTATGGGTGGATAGAGAAATGTTTAGATTTCTGTGATTATTTTTTAAAAGGGATTGCTGAATACCAAAAACTTATTATGAGAAATCCTATTTTTTTAGAACGAGTTGAGGGGGTGGGCATTATTGGTGGGGAAGAGGCAATAAATTGGGGTTTATCAGGACCAATGCTACGAGCTTCCGGAATACAATGGGATCTTCGTAAAGTTGATCATTATGAGTGTTATGACGAATTTGATTGGGAAGTCCAATGGCAAAAAGAAGGAGATTCATTAGCTCGTTATTTAATACGAATCGCTGAAATGGCGGAATCTATCAAAATTATTCAACAAGCTCTAGAAGGAATTCCAGGGGGTCCTTATGAGAATTTAGAAATCCGACGCTTTAATAGAATAAAATATCCGGAATGGAATGATTTTGAATATAGATTCATTAGTAAAAAGCCGTCTCCTGCTTTTGAATTGTCAAAACAAGAACTTTATGTGAGAGTCGAAGCCCCAAAGGGAGAATTGGGAATATTTTTGATAGGAGATCAGAGTGTTTTTCCTTGGAGATGGAAAATTCGACCGCCGGGTTTTATCAATTTGCAAATTCTTCCTCGGTTAGTTAAAAAAATGAAATTGGCGGATATTATGACGATACTAGGTAGTATAGATATCATTATGGGAGAAGTTGATCGTTGAAATGATAATTGATACAACAGAAGTACAAGCTATCAATTCTTTTTCCAGATTGGAATCTTTAAAAGAGGTTTATGGGGCTATATGGATGCTTGCTCCCATTTTGATTCTCGTATTGGGAATCACAACAGGTGTACTAGTAATTGTGTGGTTAGAAAGAGAAATATCTGCAGGTATACAACAACGTATTGGACCTGAATACGCTGGCCCTTTGGGAATTCTTCAAGCTCTAGCAGACGGGACAAAACTACTTTTTAAAGAGAACCTTCTTCCATCTAGAGGGGATACCCGTTTATTTAGTATCGGACCCTCTATAGCAGTCATATCAATTCTACTAAATTATTTAGTAATTCCTTTTGGCTATCGCTTTGTTCTAGCCGATCTCAGTATTGGTGTTTTTTTATGGATCGCCATTTCAAGTATTGCTCCAATTGGACTTCTTATGTCAGGATATGGATCAAATAATAAATATTCCTTTTTAGGTGGTCTACGGGCTGCTGCCCAATCAATTAGTTATGAAATACCATTAACTTTATGTGTTTTATCAATATCTCTACGTGTGATTCGTTGAAACAGAAACAACAGAAACCTAAGTCTTTCCCTATTTATTTTTAGGTTTCTAAGAATAAAAATAAAATGTATTGAATAGATATCTTCATTTTTTTATTCACCGTTCGGGTTGATAAACTAAAACAGATAGTTATATGAGTGAAAGAAAACAGCTTCGAAATTCGCAGTAAAAATTTGAATCTCATTTCCTATGTACAAGGGTTAACCAAAAATAAAGATAAGCAGTCAAGACCGTTTACCCCAAGACTGGTTAATTAGTCATCATGGCTTGAAGCGGGTTAAAAAAAGCAACTCTATAGAGTTTTTACTATTTTTTGTTTGTATTAATGAATTAACATAGAGATTGAGCAAAAAAGAGTGGATGATTAGGAACACCAAAGTACACAAAGGATTCGTAATATAAATTATGTAAGTTATCCGGTGAGACATTTCTACAAAAAAGAAATACTAATTGGGACTTTAAGTTGGTAGAAATGATCAAGCAGTACTCCCAAAAATTCCGATCCAGAGTATCCTTCTATCCACCGATTAAGTAAATGACTATCAGGAACGAAGTAATCCTTTAGTTTTTTTATGTTAAGCCTAAATAAAAAGAAGTAAGAGAAAAAAAAATATATAAATGTAATCGCAAAAAAAAAAAAAGATCTTTTTTCTGATATCCATATTCATGGAAATGGAATTTTTGTCATGTCATAAACAATAAATATTTAATTCTTTTTCGGAATAAAAAAAAAATAAGGTGAAATATTTATTGATATTAGTAAAAAGAGTATTTTATTGAAAGATTCGTTTATTACTCAATAAAAAGAATTCAAATTCTTATTTTATTAAAGGATGAGATCAATTCCGAAGCACTTTTTTATAGTATAGCAGACAGAATTCCATTGGTCTAATTCAGGACTTTTCGATTGATTTTTACTTTATCTATCCTACAAACAAGAATATCGAATCAATCCTTAGATTTATTTATGTCTCTAGAGGAGCCGTATGAGGTGAAAATCTCATGTACGGTTCTGGAATAGCTATGATAAGAGTAATTTTATCATCGACTATGATTATCTAACAGTTCAAGTACAGTTGATATAGTTGAGGCGCAGTCCAAATACGGTTTTTGGGGATGGAATTTGTGGCGGCAACCTATAGGATTTTTCGTTTTTATAATCTCTTCTCTAGCAGAATGCGAGAGATTGCCTTTTGATTTACCAGAAGCAGAAGAAGAATTAGTAGCGGGTTATCAAACCGAATATTCAGGTATTAAATTTGGTTTATTTTATGTTGCTTCCTATCTAAATCTACTAGCCTCTTCGCTATTTGTAACAGTTCTTTACTTGGGTGGTTGGAATTTTTGTATTCCATACATATTCATTCCTGAATTTTTTGAAATAAATAAGGTGGATGGAGTCTTTGGAAAGACAATTGATATTTTCATTACATTAGCTAAAAGTTTTTTGTTCTTGTTCATTCCTATCACAACAAGATGGACTTTACCTCGACTGAGAATAGACCAATTATTAAATCTTGGGTGGAAATTTCTTTTACCTATTTCTTTAGGTAATCTATTATTAACAACTTCTTCCCAACTCGTTTCATTATAAATTCTAAAAAAAAAATATAATATTTGATATTCACTCTATTTAATTCACAACTTATCTCAAACAAGAGAAAAAAACAAAATAGAATTTTTTTAGTGATATTTAATATATGCTCCCTATGGTAACTGGGTTCATCAATTATGGGCAACAAACAGTACGGGCGGCAAGATACATTGGTCAAAGTTTTATAATTACCCTATCCCACGCCAACCGGTTACCCGTAACTATTCAATACCCTTATGAAAAATTGATCACATCGGAGCGTTTTCGTGGTCGAATCCACTTTGAATTTGATAAATGTATTGCTTGTGAAGTATGTGTTCGTGTATGTCCTATAGATCTACCCGTTGTTGATTGGAAATTGGAAACAGATATTCGAAAGAAACGATTGCTTAATTACAGCATTGATTTCGGAATCTGTATATTTTGTGGTAATTGTGTTGAGTATTGTCCAACAAATTGTTTATCAATGACTGAAGAATATGAGTTTTCTACTTATGATCGTCACGAATTAAATTATAATCAAATTGCTCTGGGTCGTTTACCAATATCAATAACTGATGATTACACAATTCGAACAATTTTGAATTCGCCTCAAACAAAAGAGAAATCTCATGATTGAAAAAAAATTCCCAATTACTAATTACTTCTGTTTATTGTAATTATTTGAAATAGTTTTAGTTTCGAACTACCAAAATAAATAAAGAATGCGGTGGTTCTAATAACTTTACCTACATCAAGTCGTAAACATTATGATTTCGTTCAATTAGCAATTAGAAACACATGAACCGAACCTCTTTTTCCCTGTTCAAGTCAATAAGATCATGAAACATTCCGATTTTTTATTTCTTATAATGGATTTACCTGGACCAATACACGATTTTCTTTTAGTCTTTCTGGGGTCAGGTCTTATATTAGGGGGTCTAGGAGTGGTTTTTTTTACCAATCCCATTTTTTCTGCCTTTTCACTGGGATTGGTTCTTGTTTGTATATCTTTATACTATATTCTAGCAAACTCTCATTTTGTAGCTTCTGCACAACTCCTTATTTATGTCGGAGCTATAAATGTTTTAATAATATTTGCTGTAATGTTCATGAATGGGCCAGAATATGACAAAATATTTCATATTTGGACTATTGGGGACGGGGCTACTGCGTTGGTTTGTACAAGTCTTTTTGTTTCATTAATTATTACTATTTTTAATACGTCATGGTATGGGATTATTTGGACTACAAGATCAAATCAGATTCTAGAACAAGATTTTATAAATAATAGTCAACAAATTGGAATTCATTTATCAACAGGTTTTTTTCTTCCATTTGAACTCATTTCAATAATTCTTTTAGTTGCTTTAATAGGTGCAATTGCTGTGGCTCGTCAATAATTAATTTTTAAAACCAGCAATCCAAATAAAAATTCTATTTTATCATATTCATTTCCATTCAATTCTATTCGAATTGATGTATAAAAAGGAAATACTTTTTATTTAGTTCGATTTATTACCGACATTTTTTTTCTCTTAATTTCTTCTATTCTAACTTGTTATATTCTGGTCAATCAAATAGGTTTAATTATTGTTCATATTGAAATGAATCGCGATTGGTAGTGATAAGGAGTTGTTCAATGATCCTCGAACATGTACTTGTTTTGAGTGCTTATTTATTTTCTATCGGGATCTATGGATTAGTTACGAGCCGAAATTTGGTGCGGGCTCTTATGTGTCTTGAACTTATATTGAATGCAGTTAATCTAAATTTTGTAACATTTTCTGATTTTTTTGATAATCGCCAATTAAAAGGAAACATTTTCTCAATTTTTGTTATAGCTATTGCAGCTGCTGAAGCAGCCATTGGACCGGCTATTGTTTCTTCAATTTATCGTAACAGAAAATCAACTCGTATCAATCAATCGAATTTATTGAATAAGTAGTATTTTGTTTTTAATTCGATTATTATTTTCTATTCTATTTCTATTAGAATTATATAAATTTAATATATAATATTTATCAATTCAAATTAGATTACTAGGTATGGCGCCTTAACGTATAATCATACTTTCAAAAATGTAAAAAATCGGTGTAATAATTCAAAGTATTTTGGACCTCTTGTCTTTTTTTATTTATTTTTTAATAAGCCGATCGAATCCAGAAGTAGATTGATTCAAAAATTCTGGTAAATCATTGATTCGTCTGGTATTTGAATATGTGCTTCATTTACTTTACTAGAACTAGATCGAAAATTTAAATTAATGAAGTTAAAAAAAATTATAGATCCAATGTCACATTCAGTAAAGATTTATGATACATGTATAGGGTGTACTCAATGTGTCCGAGCTTGTCCCACAGATGTATTAGAAATGATACCTTGGGATGGATGTAAAGCTAAACAAATAGCTTCCGCTCCAAGAACAGAGGACTGTGTTGGTTGTAAGAGATGTGAATCCGCCTGTCCAACAGATTTTTTAAGCGTTCGAGTTTATTTATGGCATGAAACAACTCGGAGCATGGGTCTAGCTTATTGATACGTTCCAGAAAACTCCATTTGAATCCATTTTTTTTATTTGGATTTTTTTACCGAAAAAAACCCGTACCTGAAAAAGAAATATATTTCTTTTTCAGGTACGGGTTTTTTTGGCTCAAGTGTATCTTGTCTTTACCACGAATTATTTTCCTTGGTTAACTACAATTGTAGTTTTGCCTATATTTGCGGGTTCTTTAATTTTCTTTCTTCCTCATAAAGGAAATAAGGTCATTAGATGGTACACTATATGTATTTCTATCTTAGAGATCCTTCTAACGACCTACACATTCTGTTATCATTTCCAATCAGACGATCCATTAATCCAACTAGCAGAAGATTATAAATGGATTGACTTTTTTGATTTCCACTGGAGATTGGGAATAGATGGGGTTTCGATAGGACCCATTTTACTGACGGGATTCATCACCACTTTAGCTACTTTAGCGGCTTGGCCAGTTACTCGAGATTCCCGATTATTCCATTTCCTAATGTTAGCAATGTACAGTGGTCAAATAGGATCATTTTCGGCTCGAGACCTTTTACTTTTTTTCATAATGTGGGAATTAGAATTAATTCCTGTTTATCTACTTTTATCCATGTGGGGAGGAAAGAAACGTCTCTACTCCGCTACTAAGTTTATTTTGTATACTGCGGGGGGTTCCATATTTTTATTAATAGGAGTTCTGGGTGTTGGTTTATATGGTTCCAATGAACCAACATTAAATTTTGAAACATTAGTTAATCAGTCGTATCCCATTGCATTAGAAATAATATTTTATATTGGATTTTTTATTGCTTTTGCTGTCAAATTACCGATTATACCTTTACATACATGGTTACCGGATACCCACGGAGAAGCACATTACAGTACTTGTATGCTTTTAGCCGGAATCTTATTAAAAATGGGAGCATATGGATTGATTCGGATCAATATGGAATTATTACCCCATGCTCATTCTAGATTTTCTCCTTGGTTGATAATAATGGGCACAATGCAAATAATCTATGCAGCTTCAACATCTCCCGGGCAACGTAATTTAAAAAAAAGAATAGCCTATTCCTCTGTATCTCACATGGGTTTCATAATTATAGGAATTAGCTCTATAACTGATACGGGACTTAATGGAGCCATTTTACAAATAATTTCTCATGGATTTATTGGTGCTGCACTTTTTTTCTTAGCGGGAACTAGTTACGATAGAATACGTCTTGTTTATCTCGACGATATGGGCGGAATAGCTATTCCAATGCCAAAAATATTCACACTCTTCAGTAGCTTTTCAATGGCATCCCTTGCCTTACCAGGCATGAGTGGGTTCGTTGCCGAATTAATAGTCTTTTTGGGAATAATTACCAGCCAAAAATATCTTTTAATGCCAAAAATACTAATTACTTTTGGAATGGCAATTGGAATGATATTAACTCCTATTTATTCATTATCTATGTTACGTCAAATGTTCTATGGATATAAGTTATTTAATATCCCAAACTCTTATTTTTTTGATTCTGGGCCGCGAGAGTTATTTGTTTCGACTTCTATCTTTCTACCAATAATAGGTATTGGGATTTACCCGGATTTCGTTCTCTCACTATCAGTTGAAAAGGTGCAAGCTATTCTATCCAATTCTTTTTATAGGTTATAGATAGGTTTCCTTTTCTTTCATAAAATAAAAAAAGAAGTCTTCTTTAACATAAGAAGAATAAAGGTCAAATTCTAATTCTAATCCGGCATGTTTGACATTTGTGCGAACCATTTAAATGAAGTAGTGTAGTGATTTAAATGGTTCGCACCTGTTTATAAGAAATTTGCTTATGCCTTGTCCTATGTTTGTATTCGTTTCTTCAATTTAATTAAGCGTTAATATAAATGAACCATAACTATGTAGCCCTATTCCCAATAGATTGACCCCAAAATAGCATATCCAAATTATAATAAAACCTAAAAAAGCCACAATTGCGGAATTTGCACCCTGAATATTTGTATTTGTTCTAATATGTAAATAAATTGCAAATATGGTCCAGGTAATAAAAGCCCAAGTTTCCTTTGGGTCCCAATTCCAATATGATCCCCATGCCTCATTGGCCCATACCGCTCCTGAAAGAATACCTATGGTTAAAAAGATAAATCCGAAACTAATAACACGATAACTCCAATGATCCACTTGTTCAATCAACTGGGACCTGTAATAATTTCTAATGTAAAGGGGGGAAGCACTTTGTAAAATATTGCCTTTTTCATTCATGTATTGAATCTCAACGAAGAAAAATGACTCATTTAATAAATGTTTTCTTTTATCAAAAACCCGTATTATATCTTTTTGAAATGTAATGATTAGAAGTGCTACTGATAATAATGATCCGCATAAAAGAGCTGCATAACCCAATATCATCATACTTACATGCATCATTAACCACTGGGATTGGAGAGCAGGTAATAATATTCGGGATTGATGCATTTCTGTTAAGAGGCCCGAAGTAGCAAACCCTTGAGTAAAAATAGCACTTGGCGCAGTTATTGTACTTAAATTATTTTTCTGTTTTTTAAAATACGGAATCATATGAATAATGTATAAACTCCAGGAAAGGAAGATTAATGATTCATATAGATCACTTAATGGGAAATGCTTCCAATAAATCCAACGAGTAACTAATAATCCTGTTATACAGAAAAAAGTAACTATCATGCCTTTTTCGAATGAATTATGTAGTCCTACTATTTCATTGACTAATAAAGTTATCAAATGGAGTGTAATTACAATGGAAACCATTGAAAACGAAATATGAGTTAAAATATGCTCTAAAGTCGAAAATATCATAAAAATAAATAAAAAAAAAAAAAAAAAAAATACTAAATTACAAATACAAATTATGAAATGGAAACAGGAAATTTAATTCATTTCATTATAGGACTATTAAATTCTTTTGAGAATTTAATTTGTAAGATGCCGTGCCGCCACTCGGACTCGAACCGAGATGCTATCGCACTGCTTCCTAAGAGCAGCGTGTCTACCAATTTCACCATAGCGGCTTGCTTGAAATCATAATAACCCACTTTAATTCAATCGTCGAGATTGAAGGAGTTAATTCAATGCAATATTTTTTTTTAGGAAACATCCAAATTGATGACTAAAAAATCATTCCCAAATCAAAATTGGAACATTTCATTTTCATTATAATATAAAGTATCGTTTTATACTACTTAATTTGAGGTTCAAGTTAAAAAAAGGTATCTATTTAGATTTTCAATATACTTTCGTGTAGTTTATGTTTTCTTGAAATGTAACTCTTGTAATCTAAATAGGATATTCTTTTCATCCAGGGATATAGACCTCAATACAGTTCTTTCTCATTCTCATTTATCATTACCAAATGATAAATTATTTAACTGATTTCAAAAATGTTAAATAAAAAAAAATTGGATCCCTATTGAAACGTACTTCCAAAACACAAATTTAATTCTGCGTACATAATATTCAACTAATATAGTTGAAAGGTATTTTTCGATTGATTTGAAACGGGTGTATATATAGCAATTCCTAGAAATAATGATTACGAAAATTTAAGTTTTAAACTAAATATTTTTTATTTGCCCCTTTTGACATTTTACGGATATACAATTTATAGATAGAAAAAATTTTAATATTTTAGATTGTTTTGTGCGAAAACAAACGGGTTGGTGGGGATTTTCTTTTCCCCACCTTAGAAATGACAGAATAGATTAAAAAAGAAAAGAAAGGTGATGAAACCTTATATATATAATATATTTTTTTTTCAAAAAAAAGTACCATTTTACGGTCGACATAAGAGTTCTTATTCTACATATCATAAGAAAAAATTTAAAATTTATACAGTTCAAAGCATTTATTAGTGAATGCAAAGCATTAATTGCATATTTAAATAGGTTTTTTTATATATTTTTGATTTTAAATAAAAAAAAAATAAATTATTTCGAATTTTTTATACTATTTTTTTGAATCAGGTCAATTCGAATTATTCCCAATTATTCTAAGTTTTGATTACTTTTTTTCGTACAAAAAAACTTTTTGAATTACAGGTAGAAAGAGATTTTCCTAATGAAAAAGCTTTTAAGGCTGACCAATACCCCCCCTTTTTCCAAATATTTTTACGAATGTGCTTTTTGGAAATAGAAGTACGTTTTTTTGGAACTGCCATTTAAATTGAATTGATTATTCATTGTTATAGTTGGATGTGAAAGACATCTAGTATTCAAACAAATCCTTGTTTCCTATTCATTATTATGTATTTAGATTCTAGATGATACCCTCTTCATTAAAATAGAAAAAGATAACATAACATAAATATATGACATATATTTATATTAAAATCACCTAACGAATTTGATTAAGATTAAAAAAATAAAATATTTTTCTATGCTTTTGTTTGGAGTGGAAGACAATCAAATAATTTTGCGTAAACCTAGTTAATAATTCTCAAAAAACTACCGAATAAACTAATTCAAATAACTAGGTTTTTTGTATTATTATTGATTTTATTAGATCCTTAGTAGATCTTATGATTCATATTATTTTTTAGTCTAATTTTTTATCCTTTTTGTTCGATATATGTACTATAAAAAACTTAAATGCAAATTTAATGAAAATTAATTTGTTTTATCTTCCTACTTCATAGACTTCAATTTTTTACATTTACTTAATAACTAAGTATTCACTTTACACTAACAAATTGGTTAGTTGACCAATTATAATTTCTTGATTTGAATATGAAAATAAAAAATGCTCAATCAATTATTCTATTTAAGTTTTTTTTTAATATGGAATATCTTCTATACTTGTATACTTTATTTTTTTATTGACTTCTTTCAAAAGAGTCAAGAGCTCGTGAATTATAAAGAAAAAATGAAATTTTTAATTAATTAAATAAAATATAAAAATTTTCTACTCTATTATGGAACCTATATACCAATATGCATGGATCATACCCTTCATTCCACTTCCAGTTCCTTTGTTAATAGGAGTTGGACTTCTCCTTTTTCCAACGGCAACAAAAAATCTTCGGCGTATATGGGCTTTTTCTAGTATTTCATTGTTAAGTATAGTTATGATTTTGTCGATGAAAATGTCTATTCAGCAAATAAATAGCAATTTTATTTATCAATATGTATGGTCTTGGTTCATTAATAATGATTTTTCTTTAGAATTTGGTTACTTGATTGACCCACTTACTTCTATTATGTCAATGTTAATTACTACTGTTGCAATTCTGGTTCTTATTTATAGTGATAATTATATGGCTCATGATCAGGGATATTTAAGATTTTTTTCTTATATGACTTTTTTCAATACTTCGATGTTGGGATTAGTTACTAGTTCTAATTTGATACAAATTTATATTTTTTGGGAATTGGTTGGAATGTGCTCGTATCTATTAATAGGTTTTTGGTTCACACGAATTATTGCCGCAAATGCTTGTCAAAAAGCGTTTGTGACTAATCGTGTAGGGGATTTTGGCTTATTATTAGGAATTTTAGGTCTTTATTGGATAACAGGCAGTTTCGAGTTTCGGGATTTGTTTGAAATCTTCAATAACTTAATTAATAATAATGAGGTCAATTTTTTATTTTGTATTTTATGTACTTTGTTGGTATTTGCTGGTGCAGTTGCAAAATCTGCCCAATTTCCCCTTCATGTATGGTTACCAGATGCTATGGAGGGTCCTACTCCTATTTCCGCTCTCATACATGCTGCTACCATGGTAGCAGCGGGAATTTTTCTAGTCGCTCGACTTCTTCCTCTTTTCGTAGCTATACCTTACATAATGAATGTAATATCTTTTATAAGTATAATAACAGTACTATTAGGAGCTACCTTAGCTCTTGCTCAAAAAGACATTAAGAGAAGTTTAGCTTATTCTACAATGTCTCAATTGGGTTATATGATGTTAGCTCTAGGTATGGGTTCATATCGAGCTGCTTTATTTCATTTGATTACTCATGCTTATTCAAAAGCATTATTGTTTTTAGGATCCGGAGCCCTTATTCATTCAATGGAAGTTATTGTTGGATATTCTCCAGATAAAAGCCAGAATATGGTTATTATGGGGGGGTTAAGAAAACATGTACCAATTACAAAAACTGCTTTTTTAATAGGTACACTTTCTCTTTGTGGTATCCCGCCTCTTGCTTGTTTTTGGTCCAAAGATGAAATTCTTAATGATAGCTGGTTGTATTCGCCGATTTTCGCAATAATCGCTTATTTCACGGCCGGATTAACCGCATTTTATATGTTTCGGATCTATTTACTTACTTTTGAAGGTCATTTAAACATTTATTGTAAAAATTACAGTGGAAAAAAAAGCAGTTCCTTCTATTCAATATCTCTATGGGGTAAAGAAGGACTAAAAATAAAAACAATTAAGAAAAATTTTTGTTTATTAAACTTATTAACAATGAATAATAAGGAAATAGTTTCTTTTTTTTCTAAAATGAAAAAACAATATCAAATTGATGGAAATTTAATAAAAAGGGTGCGTTCTCTTATTAGGATTACTAAATTTGAAAATAATATTTCTTCATATCCTTATGAATCGAACAATACTATGTTATTTCCTATGATTGTATTGATTCTGTTTACTTTCTTCATTGGATTCATAGGAATTCCATTCAATCAAGAAGGAATGGATTTGGATATATTAACTAAATGGTTAACTCCATCGATAAACCTTTTATATTCAAATTCAAATAATTCTGTGAATTGGTATGAATTTTTGATAAATGCAACTTTTTCAGTTAGTATAGCTTATTTGGGAATATTTATATCCTTCTTTTTATATAAACCTGTTTATTCATCATTAAAAAATTTTTACTTATTTAATTCGTTTGAAAAAAGAGGGCCAAAGAGAATTTTTAGGGACAAAATTATATATATTACATATAATTGGTCCTATAACCGTGGTTATATAGATGCTTTTTATACAACATTCTTAATTAGGGGTGTAAGAGGTTTGACCGAACTAGTTTCTTTTTTTGATAGACGAATAATTGATGGAATTCCAAATGGTTTTGGTGTTACAAGTTTTTTCGTAGGAGAAGGTATCAAGTATGTGGGGGGGGGTCGCATTTCCTCGTATCTTTTTTTGTATTTATTCTATGTATCAATTTTTTTATCAATTTATTTATTAATTTATTTTGCTTAAGTTGTTCTTTTTTTTTTCATTGGTATAAATCCAATAATTGTACAGTTCATTATACAATAATTTTTCTGTTGTAGATGTAGACAAAGAAATCTTTCTTTGTATCATTTCCCAGAAAATTGATAAACTGGGTGGATATGT
>ONZE01015259.1:0-10080 GCA_900322265.1 Macarthuria australis
CACAGTGCTTATGACTCCTTCGAGCTATTCAGCGATTGCCCCATAAAGATCGACGCCGTCGAATCCTACGGCTCTAAACTCCTCCTAGGTTGCACCGATGGATCCCTTCGAATCTACGCCCCAGAATCCTCCGGTTCCGACGGATCCCCACCGTCCGGCGATTCAGAGCTACTCAAAGAACCCTACGCGCAGGAGAAAACCCTAAACGGCTTCGCAAAGAGGCCAATTGTTGCAATGGAGGTATTGAGATCGAAGGAGCTTCTATTCTGTCTTTCCGAGTCGATTTCGTTCCATAAACTCCCGAATTTGGAGACTGTGGCCGTAATTGCGAAGGCCAAAGGCGCAAATGTTTACTCCTGGGATGATCGGAGGGGTCATTTGTGCTTTGCGAGGCAGAAGAGGGTCTCTATTTTCAGACATGATGGTAATTTATACCTAAACTCCAGTATTATCTGTCGCCATTGTTGAGGATGATGAAACACAATTGTTTAAATGGATGATGAATATCTTCTGCTAGTTTTCAAATCAAATTTGGTAGTTTGTGCTCTTCAATTTTGCAAAAACCAGAGGAGAGCTATGGATGAAACCATATCATGTGTTGCTTTGATGTTATTAGGATATTGAGATAGTAACTATTCTTGCTTTCATTGATTTATTGTGTAGAACTGTAAACACTTTGAAAATTTGAGCATTTCAAACTTTTTTGTACTACTCCCTCTGGTCTATAATATCTGTCGCTTTGACTTTTGTGAAAAAAATTTGACCGTTGAAATTTTTGTATATCTATTTTGATTTATAATTCAACAATTATATCATTGTATTCATATCGAAAAACACTTTCATATAAGTATTTTTTTTATAATTTTTTAAATATATTTTGGGAGAAAACATTAGTCAAAATTGCGTCTCGAAAAGCATAAGCGATAGATGTTAAGGACCAGAGGGAGTATTAAACAACACAAGCTTGGCAATNNNAATTTCTTATAACTTGGACGTAATGTATCCTCACAAATTTCCTCAATTTTTCCTCATTTGAACCAAAGAAAGCTATACGTGAAGAATTTCACTAGCTGTACACAATTTCTCAATTACCTTTGCACATATTTACTTTTCCACAATTTTCTCATTTAAGTTTAAATAAACCACATACGCGACTTTGATAATATTTATGTAATTCATGTCTCCTAGTGTTTAACAAACAGACTTGTTTCATATAAGGTGTGGGGCTTTTCACTTGTGCAGGGGGACGGGGTTTTGTTGAGGTGAAGGAATATGGTGTCCCAGATACGGTGAAGTCGATATCTTGGTGTGGTGAAAATATATGCATTGGGATTAGGAAGGAATACATGATACTGAATGCTAGCAATGGTGCTCTGTCTGAAGTTTTTTCTTCAGGGAGAATATCCCCACCATTGGTGGTCTCTCTTCCCTCTGGAGGGTTGCTTCTTAGCAAGGTGATGAATCTGGTTTCAATTGTTTTTATTTATTTATTTATATTTGTTTTCTTTTATATTAAGCTTGTAAGGAATAATGAGGGGGACCGATGTACCTTATGATGGGCAATGACGTTTGGCTATGCATTGTAACTGCAGTTAGCAAGCCTAAAAGCCGGATGATGTTCTCCTTTTCAAATGTAGACTTATAGTTTGTTCGTAGTAGTTTTGAATGCAAGGCTTCCAGTCTTATCTAGTTTGAATGCAAGGGTTTTAGAAAACCTGTTAGGCTTGTCCTTTGTTTAATCATATAAGGAAGTCCCATATTAAATTATCTGATCTTGTTCATTATTAAAAATTTAGTGTCCGTGATTCCTTCTCAATTACAGTTTTTTTGCCTTTCCTTATCTCTGATCTTGCCTCCTCACATTCTGCCTTGTGAATACTAAATTCTTCTCCAGAACTTGAAGTTTAGAGAACTAATTATGTACTTATATCACTGTGACACATGTTTATTCCTCTCTCCAGGATAATATTGGAGTTTTTGTGGACCAATATGGGAAGGTTGGACAAGAAGGCAGGATTTGTTGGTCTGAGGCACCCACAGAAATTGTTATTCATGAGCCTTATGCTATAGGTCTCCTTCCTAGGCATGTTGAGGTGAGCTTTCTAAACTCTTGGAAAATTTAAGCTCATATAGTCATATGGATAAATTTCCCCGTTTTTTGAATATTACGCATCACTTGTATTCATGGTGGTGCAGATAAGGTCTCTTCAACAACCATATCCACTGATACAAACCATTGTCTTACGAAATGTTCGGCATCTTATACAAAGCAATGGTGCGATTCTTGTTTCGTTGGAAAAATCTATATACGGCTTGTTCCCTGTTCCTCTTGGTGCACAGGTATGGCTTGATCATTTCTAGTACTGTCATGGCTGGTAGCTTGTTTTAGCTCAATTTAAGTGTCGGAGCATAAAATGTTGTACTTCCTCAGTCGAGTCTTCCTTTAGTGGACTTATTATGTTATGGCATCATTTTGTGGCTACCTTTGAATTTACCTTTATCTACATTGTAGCTCTTCCACTGGCGAGCCTTTGGATGCTCGAAGTTTTGAACTTGGGTAGTTGAATTTTGCATTTTATCCTGTGAGTTTACCTTCATTCATGTTGTCTAGGGTAGTGATGACAGACACTAGTTTGGCATATAGATTAAAGGACCGCCTTTGGAAGGTGTAGCTCATTTCACTAAATGAAAATGGAGGACTTTCTAAAAGTAGTATGACATTCCTTAATCATTAATGGAAATATTGAGTAGCATGAGAGAGTAAAAGCATGCTTAGCTGCAATTTTGGTCCAATTTCCAACTCATTGTGTTTGCTGGTGAAGTGCAACACCCCAATCCCCTCACCGCCCAGAGTATCGCCAACATCCGCTTTCGAGATTGAGGACTAGCCCCATAGACCAACACTTGTCCTTCACGCACACGCCGGAAAACTTTCCAGGAGGTCACCCATCCCAAGACTACTCCCAACCAAGCACGCTTAACTGTAGAGTCTTCAAGTAATAAGCTCAGTAAAAGGAAGGTGTACCTTGTTGGTATAGGTAGTACAAAATCTCTTAAGCTAAACTTCATCGTGACATCTAGGGGTATTTCTTGAAGTATATAGGTCAGATTTCTTATATGATAAGAAGCCGCCAAATTAAGGTTTTAACTAGCTCGGAAAGCTGACCTCAAGGTTCTGTGTTGTTCATGCCCAATGAAATCGGTTTATTCAAACTTCTAGTGTTAATTGTTGGGTGACACTTGTAGAGAGGAAGTAAATAAGAACATTAACGGCAGCCATATAATTTATAATAGGCTAGTTTCATGACTTCATTTCTTTGATCTTGCCAATGATTGGGGCAATGAATTGCCAAGTCCTATATGCACTTTCTTCTGAGGTGTAAATCTTATACTGGTGATAACAGAAATTATATGAATCAAAAATTTGATGATTGAAGGAAAGAACTGTGTCCAATGCAGATAGTACAATTAACAGCATCTGGCAATTTTGATGAGGCCTTATCTTTGTGTAAAGTTCTTCCACCAGAAGATTCAAGCCTTAGAGCTGCAAAGGAGAGTGCTATACATATTCGGTAAATTTTTCTTCGGAGTTATTTTTGCAGCTGTAAATGTTAAATCAAAATTACTTAGGAATGCAAGCACAGTGCTTCATTGTGTATATGTGAGCAGGCAGGCATCACATGATTCTATAATCATGAAAATTTGTGGAGTTTGGTTGATGCGGATGATAGTTAATTAGTTATCTATCTCATCTGATCTCCCTTAAATTGATTTTGAGGACTCCAAAATTGAACTTTCATTCATATATCATCAAATTTCCCCTCCACCATGATGTTTAAGATTGTTGAAGCATATACGGTCTTTCTATTATCCTTTCTGTGCCTTTGCATCTTAGCCTTTAGAAATTTTGTTCGACTTCTGAAGAACTCAGATGTTGGAAGGTTATATAACTGATATCATATGACCTTCAATAGTCACCATTGATATTCATCTCCTCCAAATCAAATATGCATTGATATCTAGTTATAACATATATGGTCTTTCATGCATATAAGTATCTTTTCTGTACTTGGCATGTCAGCCTTCAGAAACTTTGCCTCTGACAATCAAAGTAGTCAGATGGGTATGCTGACCTGGGCGGCAACTTTTTTTTTTTTTTTTTTTTGGGGGGGGGGGGGGGGGGGCTTTGCCGACCTTCAATGGAAGGTCTGATTCGTGAATAGTAAGAAACAAAAAACTTTACCGTCAACTAATTGAATGGAGATACGGATTTGAAAAGCTAATTCGAAGTTCTTAAACTGTGATCCGAAATTTTTTCTTAATAACAACAACTACAATAATAACAACATAATCAGTATCCTGTTGTAGCAAAAAAAATGAGGGTAAGATGATGCAGAAAAGCAGATAAACTTTTTTATGCAGTAAGGCAGTTTTCTATTTTCACGATTGAAATCCCTGTCTAAGTCAGGAAAAGTGAATGAAGTTGGCTATAATGGATGTAAATATAACATAACACACGATATTTCAATGATATTATCATGATTCATACTTGCCAAGAGACCTACCTTTTCTTTTGTCCGTCTGATTCATAGCTTGGATGTAAATATAACTCAATCCTTTTCTTTTCTTTTTCTTTTCCTTCTCCTTTTGTCACATGATCATTTCTGTTTGTTGTAGATATGCACATTATTTGTTTGAAAATGGGAGCTATGAGGAGGCCATGGAGCATTTTGTGGCTTCTCAAGTCGATATCACATACGTGCTTTCTTTGTACCCGTCTATCATTGTTCCCAAGTCTTCTGTGCTTCCTGAGCCAGAGAAGTTGATTGATATTGGTTGGGATGCTTCAGAACTCTCTAGGGGCTCATCTGCTATGTCGGATGATATGGAATCTTCCCCTCACGCGCACCTTGACTTGGAGGAAAATGTCGCCTTAGAGTCCAAGATAGTTAGTCACAACACTCTTATGGCCCTTATCAAGTTCTTGCAGAAAAAAAGATCCAGTGTTATCGAGAAGGCTGCAGCCGAGGGGACAGATGAGGCTGTTTTTGAAGCCGTTGGTGCTAATTTCAAATCTTACGACTCCAATAGGCCCAAGAAATCAAACAAGGTAACCTACTGATTCTGGTCTCCTGTAGTTTGGGTACGAAGTGGGCTTTGTGTCTGGATCACTTCCACTGCATCTAATGAATGTGGAAATGTAATTTTAAAATCACGTTTATACGATAATTATAAAGCCTTCCCCTAGCTCTTTATGTACATTTAACTTGTTATTTCTAGGTTGTGCTACTGGTTTTCTGCTACAATTTTAGTTCATCTGAACAAATTTGTATGTAACTTTATATAAGAAGTGGTCCCCTGCCTAGCCCTATTCAGGGCCTAGCCTACATCCCGGGGGGGGGGGGGGGAACCCCAACAAATTCTGAGAATTTGATAGGGGAGATGAGCTTTGAACCCATGACATCAAGGTCATAGTGAGAGTGCCTAACCATTTGGCTATCCCACTTGTGACTTGACGCTTTTATGTATCTTTATATGTGACAGCATGATAGTTGCTTTTGTACATTGGTTGTGTGCTAATTGAATACCAACTGTTAACGGTTCTAGACTATGTGGGTCATTTAGGGTCGCGGAAGCATTCAGATAAGCTCAGGTGGTCGTGAGAGGGCCACTATACTGGACACGGCTCTTCTCCAAGCTCTTATTCTTACTGGTCAATCTTCCGCAGCTGTGGAATTACTGAAAGGTCTCAACTACTGTGACTTGAAAATATCTGAGGAGTTCTTACAGAAAAGAAATCATTATAATGCATTATTGGAATTATACAAGTGCAATGATATGCATCGTGAAGCTTTAAAGCTTTTGCTCCAACTAGTAGAAGAGTCCAAGTCAGACCACCCGCGGGCCGAGCTCACGCAAAAATTCACACCTGAGATGATTATTGACTATCTGAAGGTTAATGTTTTAAGCTCTTCTTTTTCTTTGTTCACATAAAATTATTACATACTGTTGATGGCTATTAAACGAATATGGAAGTTTCGAGAACAGTTATTGAATTTGTATTAGATTTTATTTTGTGCAGCCTCTTTGTGGGACGGACCCCATGCTCGTGTTGGAATATGCAATGCTTGTTCTTGAAAGCTGTCCAACGCAAACTATTGAACTCTTCCTGTCGGGAAATGTTCCAGCGGACTTGGTTAATTCCTATTTGAAGCAACACGCTCCAAATATGCAGGCTACATATTTAGAACTAATGCTTGCCATGAACGAAGATGGAATCTCCAGGAATCTACAGAATGAGATGGTGAGATTTCTCATATATGTAATTGTCACCTTTGAATTTTTTTTTCTCACACATTTATCTATTACCTGGTGTGAGGATTTCATCTTTTCCTTCTGACAGAGACCAAAAAGATTTTTAACAGAAGAAGATTACTATTGAAAGATTGAAGTATATTTATAGCTATAATACGCAACTCGAGAGGCCTAATTCTATCCTAACAATGGGTATTCGAATGAGCCTTGCACTCCTAAGAACTCTCAACTCTCTTCAATAACGGATAATTCCCTCCTCACAGCTATAAGTTGTTATTTATACTCATCAAGCCTAACAAACTTTCCCTCCTCACTTGAAAAAGCCAAAAAAACCCACATGGGCCAAAAGCCAAAAGAGTATTCTGGAATAACTTCCCTAATTTATTAATTACTACCTAATAATTGTCGCTTAGTATAAACCCACTTCACTAAGGGCCTATCTTTATCGGTGGTTACCTGCTTGATTTGAATTATGTTGTGGATTCACAGTCAACTTTCTGGGATACAGGTGCAAATCTATCTTTCAGAGGTACTCGATTGGTATATGGAATTAAGTTCCCAACAAAAATGGGATGAGAAGGCTTACTCTCCCACAAGAAAGAAATTGTTGTCTGCATTAGATAGCATCTCAGGTTACAACCCAGAGGGACTTCTAAAGCGGTTGCCATCAGATGCCTTATATGAAGAAAGGGCTATTTTGTTGGGTAAACTTAATCAGCATGAACTTGCCTTATCTCTCTATGTACATAAGGTACCCTCTTTATTTTTTGTTTATTTATTATTATTTTTTCTTTGGGTGTGGGGGAGAAGCATGTCAATGTGGGCACGTCTTTTTTCCTTTATGCAGCAAGTCGTTTTGCTGTGTATGGCTAACTGTCGATGTCATTTACACTCTCACATCCTCGAAGAAATCAAATGCCGTGCGAAGTGAGCATGGGAACTTCGGCTGTCTGAACCACAATTATTAAACAATATTTTGCAAAAATTCCTTGATTTAGGCCTAACAAATATGGGGTAAACAAAATACTTGTGACAAATATTGGAAAGGGGATCGAATTAAACCAAGTTCATCTGGCACAATGAGAAAAACGTAACTCAAGTCAATTTGGGGTCGCTTTGCTCCCTAGCAAGTAACTCTACGCAAATGTATGGTCGTGATAATGTCATTAGTAAATGTCATTAGATAATGTCATTAGTAAATGGGCCGGGCCCATGAAAGGTAGGCCACGAAACCCGTGAACGGGGCTCGGCCGGGATTTTCCATTTTTCCTTTTTGCGACCCCCTAAACCCACGAATTTTTTCGTGTCCAGGCCTTAACTGGGCCGGCCCAGCCAGTGGCCACCTCTATCTGAATGTGTAGTTTTAGTCCTTGTTTGACTTTTTTTTTCTTCTTTTTCCCTCTTTTCTTAATAGCTTCATGTTCCTGAACTGGCTCTTTCCTACTGCGATCGAGTCTATGAGTCTCAACTTCATCAATCTTCGGGAAAATCTAACAGCAACATATACTTGACTCTCTTACAAATCTATTTAAACCCTAGAAGGACGACAAGAAACTTTGAGCAACGAATTAACAACCTGGTTTCAACCCCTAATGCTGAAATTAGAAGGGTTAGTTCATCGTCTTCCTTCAGAGGCAGAGGAGCCCGTTCAACTAGAAAAATTGCGGAAATAGAAGGTGCAGAGGACTTGCGCTTTAGCCCCAGTAGCACAGACAGTGGGAAGAGTGATGGTGATGCCGATGAAGTCAGCAATGAAGGTGGCTCTAATATAATGCTTGATGAGGCCCTTGATTTATTGGGCCGAAGATGGGAAAGAATTAATGGAGCCCAGGCCCTGAAGTTGTTACCTAGAGAAACTAAGCTAAAGGTATTGCCCCCCCCCCCCCCCCTCTTCTTTTAATGGCTTAGAGACCCAGTGAATTCTGAAAATGAGGTGCTTGTGTATATAATGGAGGTTGGTTGAATGTCTGTTTGTGGCTTATAAGTTATTACTACTTAAATAAAAGATCACCTGAAACTGTGTACATCTTACCCTATGTAAACTATGATATCCATTTGTGTTTTGGGTTGATCTTCTATTAATTGCTTTATGACTTATTTGCCTGTATTTATTTAAGCATGTGAAATGGTAAATTTATACCACTTAAAATATACAGTGGCTTTGTTATTTTTTTAAAAAAACTTATAATCAATCATAAAAAATTAAAGTAGTTCTGATAAATCATAAAAAACACGGAGGATAGATAGGATTTTTTAGAGTCACCTAGCTGAAGCATAATTCAGTAATTTAACGATTTCGGTGACACAAAGCGTGAATTTCAGTGAACTTTCAATAATAGGCTACTTCAAAGATGTTATTCAAACCTCAGGCTACCTCAATGAAATTACCCTTAAAAATATGTAAAGCATAGTTGCATAGTCCTTAAATGTTGTTGTGAAGTGACATTACTGAAACTGTGAAAGTCTGAAGCATATTCTCATTGGAAAGTGTGTTTATATGCTATTATAGGTTATTTTACAGTTCTCTATGTTTGCTAATGCATTTACTTGTTCAGAATTTGCTTTCATTTCTTGGACCTCTCCTGAGAAAATCCAGTGAAGCACATCGGAACTTCTCAGTGATCAGGAGACTCAGAGAGAGTGAAAACCTTCAGGTATGTTACTTCTTCCTGTACTAATACATATGTGTGTGTGTGTGTCTATATCTAGTATATGTGCTCTGGCCTGCCCTATTACAAGGCCCAGCCAGGGAAGAAAGCCGAGGGGCAGAGGAGTCCCCCAGCAATTCATAGATGAGCTTTCAACCAATGACCTTGTAGCCAATCACTAGGCCATCCACTTGACACTCGCTAAAGATGGCCATGGGCCGGGCCCACGAAATCTNNAAACCCACGACTTGTGGTGGGCCGGGCCCGGGCTTTTCCCCTATTTCCCCTTTTTTTCCCCCGGCCGACGAGACCCACGACATTTTGTGGGCCGGGCCGGGCCTAAACGTAGTTGGTTCCATGCTGGGCCGGGCCTGGCAATCTTTAATACTCGCCCTTCCCTTACTCAGTCACACATTAGAGTAGGAAAAAACCTTTCTTCTTTCAAATGTAATTGTAGGATGGGGGTGGTTATCGAGGAAAAATTCAATACCTGATATATAAATTTCGATAAATGTGAGCAGGATAGAGGGAGGGGAGTTCATGTTTGGGTTAAGCCCTATATATCTCACATTAGGCCATTAATTTTTTCGACTGACATGCAATGTTCGGAAATAATTTTTTACTTTGCCGATTGGGCGAGACAGGTCGGGTTTGATTTGACCCAGGATTTTCCAGTTTCAAGTAAATTCTGGTGCCGGGTTAGAAATTGTATTCAGGATGCAGAAATTTCGAGCAGGGTTTGAGTTGGGTCACTCTTTGATAGGTCTAGACAGCATTGTATTGTCTTGGTGGCCAAAGCTTTACATGTACTTTGAAAGCAGGTGAAAGATGAACTCTACAACAAGAGGAAAGCTGTTGTGAAGGTCACCGGAGATAGCATGTGCTCTCTGTGCAACAAGAAGATCGGAACTAGCGTTTTCGCCGTTTATCCGAATGGCACAACCCTAGTTCACTTTGTTTGCTTTAGAGACTCCCAGAGCATGAAGGCTGTAAGAGGTTCCCAATTGAGAAAAAGATGACTATTGGTTAGCAAGACTTGGGCCAGAACACTTACTTGAGAGGCCCATCTTGGTTTGGGCAATTTTCCTTGGGCTTTTTGCAAGGTGTACGCCCGGCC
>ONZE01015438.1:0-10733 GCA_900322265.1 Macarthuria australis
TAGTGGGTGGTAATATGTTTTTTTTATGTCGAAACTCTACATAATGACTGATTAAAATCCATAACCCAAGTACCAAGTTTTTGTTCTCAGCCACTAATTTACAGCGAAAACATTGACAGGGTTTACTAGTTCCATTAAGAGAAATGAAGCTCAAGGATCAGGAATTCTCACGATAACAGCAGTAAAAAATAAAAAACAGTAGGCACGTTGGAAAATGTCAAGATATATACAGCCTTACGTCCTTATGCTTAAGTGGCTACCAATAGAGAATATCTTCGAAAAACCATAGAGGAAAACAAATTTTTTGTATGAAACAAGGTAAAGCTAATAGCTTGTGGAAACAATAAAATCATGGAATAGAGTAATAATGCATCCAGTTTGATATGCTGCATGCAGAAATAGTTTAACAAAGTCTATATTATTTGATGATTTATGGGCTCATTTGGCATGCGCCTATTTCAATTTTTTTTTTCCTTTTACTGTTCTAACAGCATAATCATAAAGATAAAAAGCAATAACCATAATAAATGATAACGATAACGCCAAGAACAACAGCAAATATCCTGGCAGGGCATTATAATTTTTACACAAGCTATACAGTTATGTCTATGTACATGCTTGAACAGAAACAAAGGTACCCCATAAAGAAAGATTGGTTTTTTGGGGTTTTCTTTGATTAGTCAAAACTGAAAATAACCAATTATGTGGGAATTTTTAGCTTTGTGATACAACAGACTAAACAATTACCTAAGTCAATTTCAAGTCCCCAGGTTAGATTTCATACATAATTGGAAGTTTTGTGCACTAGGTTAGACATTTACTTTGGTAAACATGCTATATGTGAAAGTAAAAGAAGTCCCTGAGGTATAAGGGCAAAAGCCTTTGCTATTAATTTTTTGCCTATTTTCAGAAATATGAGGAGATCTTCTATAATTTCTTGCCTTACCCAAATAACCCTGACCAAACCCGAGATTCCTTATCACTTTTTCTTTCTTTGGTAAAAAGGCATGTGATAATCTAGACAAATGGGGCGGCTTTAAAAAAATGAAAAAGAAAAAAGAAAGCCCCAAAAGGTCAAGGCATGTAATATAAGCATTGGCATCTTATGCGTAATACACATCAATAAACCATCTCTGTCCTTGAGTAAGAGTACGTAGTGCCTAGGAAGTATGGACACTCTACTTAAGGTGGCGTGCCGTGTCCGTCATAGTCCAACACCGACACTCATCGACACTCTGGGACACTTGTCCATCACGCGTCTGGCTTGCACTATTTTCAATCCAATTGTATTTTAGATTTATACATACCATTTCGCAAGACTTGTACTAGACTTGGACATTTCCATTGGTATTTCAAGTACAACTGCTTGTCTATCTGATATTTTTCCTCACAAAATGAAAGAAAACATATCATTTATATGTATAAATAATAATTTAACATCCGATAAATCCTAACGTGTCAGAAAAATCAGTTTTTCATAAATGTCGTGTTGGAGTGTCGTATCGTGTCGTGTCGCGTGTCACGTATCTGTGTTTGTGCAACTTAGCTTAGTGCCAGTGATCCACCTCCACTTAGTACTGCAACTACAAGTCTAGAATTGTCATCTACCTCTAAAGCTTCCTAAATGGGATCCAATACATCTCCACATTATTCCATTTCTATTAGCATAGCTAAAAGAGTTTCAAAGTACATATTGTTTTACATTAAACATCATCTTCTTAATATATAATGATCAACCAGCTGGCTGCACTATTTCAATCGAACAAGTCACTTTATTCCCCTTTATTATCTGTATATAAAGTAACCAACAACCTAGGCAATAACTTCTTTAATTAAGTCTTCCTCCTGCAATTAATTTTCCCATCAATATTCTTCATTGATAATCCATAGAAATAAACCCATCACCCAAAAATCAGGTCATTTGGTTGTGACCCAAAAAATCGGGTCGGGTCAGAGTTAGACCAAAGTGGATTTAATTAAATTAAAAGCTATTTGCGGACCTGGTTTTGAATCTGAAAAGATTTGAGTTCTTCTGCTAGTAGGTTCAGAAAGAGTAAAGTAAACAATAGTTAGTGACTTAGTGGTGTGAGATAAATAAACAAAACATATCATAAGTGGACAAATACAACCCATAAACAAGTTGTTAATGATTTTTTTTTAATGTTTTAGGTGAAAAGTAATACAGGAATCGGAAGGCATACTAGACGACTAACTAATGGCATGCATCACCAGATTAACAAATGTTACTTTGGGGTACCATTATGATAAGCAATTCTTATGTGAGCTCTGCCCTAAGTCGATCCCTAAGCTGTTGACCAATTAAAATATAGGAAAGTGGAATTTATTTGCGGTGTCCTTCACAATTTATGAGGGGAGATTTTTATTGGTCAAGAGCCCAGAAATCAACTTAGGACAGGGCTCAGATAAGAATTTTCCTATTATGATAAGTTTATGTACCTGGGTTGACTTTACCAAGTGGACAAGTTCTCATGTGTATGGTGGCCTCGAGTTCGATCCTTTGGGAGTGCCCCACTTGTAGGGGAATATACGACTTGTGTTTCCGAGTTGGATTTCTACCTCTTTCCTTGCCTTCATCCCGGGTTTCTATCTGAAATAGGTCGGACTCGATGAACCCTGCTTTGGGCTTGCATGCTCCCCTACCACGCCCTAAATTCCAAGATCACGCATGCAATAAGCTACGCTCAGAGGACTCTCCTTATCTTTAAAAATAAAAAAGCAAAAAAGCAAAAGAAAAAACTATGTTGGCTTTAAGGAAATGTCATTTCTTGTGGCCCCAATTGAGTAGCTAGGGGCAACAGTCGTTTTCGTAGGGGGAATTACAATACAATCAATTTGGCAAACTGTAATTAAATCAAATACTCCACTTACCCAACAAATAACCAATAAGAGCATCAATTGAAAGGGCAATTCCCATGCTTGGTGACTGGAATTTCAAATGTAAGCGGAAGTGGTTATCCAAATGTAAGCAGAAGTGCTTATCTCTGTGCCTCATGTCTCCAATCCAAAACGCAGCAATAATTAACTAAATTTATCTCCTAAACGTCACAAGATTCAGCATACTTGACCAGTAAGACGAATGAAAAAGATGGTAACCCAGTGAATGCGATACAAAGATAGAATTCTGAGAAAATGGTAACTAATTACCTTATGAGCCATGGTTAAAGGGGGTGTCGCTTTAACAAGTTTATTGATCGATCGGGGTTGTGGGTGGTAGCTTAGTGGTAAGCACCCCACTTGTCCTTGGAGATGACCAAGGTTCAAATCCCCANNCTTGGTTGGGCCCTTCTTACCTATCCAAAAAAAAAAAAAAAAAAAAAAAATTTATTGATCGACCAACGACGATTTTTTACAATTTCACCGAGTATAATCAGTTATAAGTCCCAGATTTTTGAAACCAAAATTTTGAAAGTAATCAAAACCCTAGAAATTCTTGTGTTTACCCGCCAAATGTGATGGAAATAAAATCAGTAAACAGCATGATGATGTAAATCTGTACAATGACAATTTAAGGTACTTCAAGTTAACGAGTATTAGAAGTAACAGATACTCTCAAGTTAACATTGGAAATTATTAAGTCATATCAAGGATACTTTTTAACGATCTATAATATGAACCCAGTGTATGCAAGAATTTACAATATCTAAAATTCTTAAAAGCTCCAATTACTTTAAGGTACGGGTCCGACATGGGTCGAAAAATTGATCGACCAACGACGGTTTTCAATTTCACCGCGTATAATCAATTATAAGTCCCAGATTTGAAACCAAAATTTCGAAAGTAATCAAAACTAGACCTTGGTAAACTGAATCGGAACCGATTATTTTAATCGATTGACCCGAAATCGAAACTGATGTCTACTTGATTGTGATAATAATTTTAGAACTGAAACTGATCAGAACAGAAATCGACCACCGAAATTTTGCTAGCAAATTAAACTCAAAATGACTAATCTTGCCTCAAAACTTAACACAAACACAAACCTGAAGAATATTTGATACGAACCGAACCCAATTTCTATCCGATTGTGATAACAAATTTTGAACCGAACCACCGTTTGCCAGGTCTAATAAAAACCCTAGAAATTCTTATGTTTACCCGCCAAATGTGATGGACTTAAAATCAGTAAGCAACACGATGATGTAAATCTACACAATGATAATTAGGGATACGCTCAAGTTAACGAGCGAATACTATCAAGTAACAGAATGTAATCCAAATTATAACAAGGATACCCTCAAGTTAACATTGGTACTCTCAAGTTAGCATGGGATACTCCTAAATCATACCAAGCATATCCTTTCACGGTCTACAATATGAACCCAATGTATACAATAATTTGCAATCAGTAAAATTCTTCAAGCTTCAATTACTTAAAGGTGCCCCTACTTTAAACTTAGAGCACGTGACAATATGGTGTACAATAAACTTAATCTACGCAAGCCGTGCTATTGTCTGAATCAATTGCCTTTTGTTTCTAAAATTTCAAATGTACCTTTTCTTTTCTGAAAAATCAGGCATATCGTCCCAAATTTTACCAGAATTCAATTCCGACATGGCCAGCGCACATTTCGACTAGCTCGATACCTGGGACCTATCCAAAGATGTTGTTTGGAGAGGAAAATAAGGACCTAATGCCCAGGGAACTCCCCTGAACAAGATACTATAGTAAATAGATTTGAACAATAACTCGAATCACAGAGCTTCCTTTTGAATCCTATTATGTTATGATGTTTATTTAGTGAAGTAAGAGGTGCAATGAAATGGAAGGATCCATAATCTCCACAACCCATTTCAAATCCCTTTCATAAAACACAACAATGGAGGCTACCCCCATTCTTCTCTCTCATTATGCCTTTCCTTCCCACTCAGGAAGAGGAAAGGGAATAAGAATGAGTTACAAGGGAATGTGCACGAGAAAACTTGTAATTACATAAACAACCAGTGACTAATTTCAAGATAACATTTATGTTTATACAACACTAAGAACAACCAATGAATGAATGGAAAGCTACAAGAACACCCTAGCTAGTCGATAAGGAAAACAAGGGTCGGGGTTGTTAGTGGGCTTGGGAAAAGGTTTACAAGATGCAGTCCTCATCCCACCAAGTTGAGGGTTGCCCCTTATTCTCCTCCTCTCGGTGGGGCCATCTTAAATATCTGGAAAAAGAGGGGGGGGGGGGGGGAGAAGAAGAAGAAAAAGAAAACAGGGGAAAGAGAAAGATGGGGTCATTTGGAGCTCTTTTGAGACTTGTAATCAGCAGCAGCCGCTTTGACAGCCGACTTGGCAAGGGTGGTAGGTTTCACGACGCTCTTAGGATTCAAGGCTTTACGGATCTTGAAGACGGTCCATGCAGTCCCAAGCACGTGCCCCGCTGCACTACACCCTTCTTGTGTTGCCTTCCCAGCCTCTTCTCCATACCTGAGTGTGTCCCAAACAAACACCCAACACACCATTCTTTAACATCACATAGAATAAGGAAATGAACTTTCCGTTAATGGTTAGTTTGGATAGGTGGATTTGGATTTCGGATCCGATTTTGGGCCAAATATCTTGTGTGAATAACACTTGGATTTTGATTTGGATTTCGATTTGGTCCAAATCCAGTGGTTCAATTCTTACATACGTTGTCCGAGCTTCCCAAAATTTCACATCCAAGTGTTATTCAAATATGGTTTGGATTTCAAATGCAAGTAGGATNNAATCCTTGAATCCAAACGTAGCCTAGTTTGCGGGTTTGGGAAGGGGGGGAAGGGTTGGAGGGAGGAGGCATATAAGATTTGATTCCATTGAACATTTTAAAGATTCGAAAGAAAAACTTTGTCATATAAGTAACCGCCTATATATGTACTTATTTTCTAGTTTGCCCAATTTTCTAGTTTTAAGGGGTAATTTTCCTCTCCTCAAAGCAGTGTTGCCATGTCAATATCTCTATTCCCCTATTGACAAATCAGAGGGTACGCACCCTCATCTTCACGCCTCAAAATGTCTTTCCCACCGGAAACTCCCATTCCCCATCGCACACCGACAACCTCACCAATGGCCGTTCCCCTCCCAAAACCCCCACCCTAACTCGTACCATCTCCTCAACCCAAGAACCACCTCCTCCCCTTCCCTCCCCCATTGGAGGAGAAACAACCAACAACCTCGCCAGTGGTCGCCGCCCTCCCAAAAAAACCCACCCTAACTCGTCCCATCTCCCCAACCCAAGAACAACAACACCCCCCCCCCCCCCCCCAAAAAAAAAAAAAAAGAACAACTCCCCTGCACCCTCCCTACACCTGATAAGTGATACCCCTTCCCCAGCCCCAGTACCCTATATCCCCTCCCTCTTTATACATTTCTTTCCTTTTTTCAACAATAATTTCTTTACCTAAAAAGTTATGGTATCCATATAGCAGAATAGAGGGAAAATTAAACATTCAATGATAAAGGTTGATGAGATCCAAAAGTTTGTTATTACCATTTCGACATTTTTTTTTTCTTAGTGCAGTTCATTATTTGTATAATATACTTTCAAAATAAATGAAAGTATGAAATACATATGCATCAAAATACATCTAACGTGTCTACATGTGTTGGAATTCTAAGTTTTTAGAGAGAGAGAGAGAGAGCCACATTAATCAAAGAGGGGGTTGTGATTATGATGCTGCTTAACTGATTAACCAGAACTAACATGACACTTACTTGTGTGTTACCAATCCAGTTGTCACAGTGGATGTTGTTGACATTACGTTTTTCCCAGCTACTTCAACAGCGTCACAGATTCTATCTGTTAAGAAAACAAGATTCTCATTCGAATAAATTATAAAAGCCAATATAGACTAGCTCACAGCTTTCCTACACCCAGCAAAATGCTAGCAGAAATTCACAACATAGCACCATCTTAAGATAAAACAAAGGTGATGACTAGGCAAAAGCGAATTGAAAGCTTCAACTCTGCACATGTATGAATAAAACCCCGTACAAAAAAGTTCAGAAAACTTGCATTAATTATAAATGGAACACTCTAAATGCCAAATTATAAGAATAGTGATTTAGGACCATTGAAATTGCTTTTTTAGAGAGCGAAATAGAAAGGGAGTATTTTTATTCCTCACTTCCTGTTAAAATTCAGAAAAGAGCCTGTTCAGTGAAATAGGAAAGTAACATCAACAGTTAACTAGAGTTAAATATTCCTTTATTCCAGAAGAGACAGATACAAGGAAGAGATTATTTTCCAGCAGTGATTAAATTTCCAGAAATTTTGCAAAAAAAATGTCTTCTGTCGGATTATAAAGGTTTGTCCACCCAATCATATCCACCAGTAAGCACGTTGGAGATGCATTTTCAAGTGTTTCAAGTGAGAGAACACCCATTTACCCATGAAGAGAGTAAAGCTTTTGAGCCATCAAAGCATGTCACTTTGATGGCTCCAAATGATGCTTCTCGAGCAATATAGAACAGACGTGTCTTATATCAACTCGACATGACAAAAAAATGTTCCCAGATGTTGCTTACAGGGAACTGTATTTTCTTTCTTTCTTTCTTTATTTATTCTTTTCTGGTGAGGGGGGGAGGGGAGCAAACTGATCAGGTATAAGTTAAGCTCCCAAAAGCTATGACACCATAGCATCACTCCCAGTGCCTCCATAGAATGGATTTGTTGAAGCCTAAAGAAATTCATAGTTTTCCCCATGAGAAAGTTGATTGGATCAGTGGGACATACATCAAGCCAGCTCTTCCTAGGGTGGGGTTGGATACTTGCCCGTGGCACCATACATTTTTGAAACATAAGAATAAAGCTTCCTGATGTTCTATTTTACATGGAAAATCCTCCAAAAACAAACTTAGCCCAATCAATTATCTAGTTGTCAGAACCAATAGATTAAACAAAGATGACTAATGTATACAACTCATGCTGTGACCTGCATTTCAGTTTAATTGATTCTAAAAGGGCTAAACAGAAAATTCTTAACCAAGGCAATTGAATGTTCGCATTTAGAGTGCAAAAGAAAAATCGAGCAAAAGAAAAAATTGAGGTGATGAGAGATACTGAATCCATCCAAGGAAGCCAAGACCATTTCCCCAGGCAACAGGCTGAAGAATTTCTTCCCTGCTTTTGAGTTTACAACTGAACTGGTGAAAAAACCAGACACTCTTACAACCCCAGACAATACTCCACCAGCCACCTGCTTGGTCATCTTCGTCATCCTCTTCACCCTGTAGGGACATGCAAAGCATATTCAACGGGTTACCTCAGAAAACTAAAGCAAGTAAATTTAAACATCAAATCCAAATGGCNNNNAATTCGTAAAACCCGGTAAAATTTAGGCACGTCCACCGTAGAATAGCTAAGCATGGGCCATTTCTTAAGATAACAACTGGAGGTTACACCTCTCTTTCTTGATCATAACACTACAGAAGATTTGGGTTCATTATTGCATGAACATGATTGTTTTGAGTTCAATTTGATTCATGTTACTCACAGATTCATACTGACAAGAAGAATGTACAGAAGTTACCTTATGAACAGCATGCCAAGCAAGATGAGCAGTCTAAGTTCTTTTTTCTTGCTACTTCAAAAGTTACCCACCTATTTGGTCCCTAATCTATGAGTTCTACTATAATTTCCCCAAACTGGATCCACCTATTTGATCCCTAATCTATGAGTTCTACTATAATTTCCTCAAACTGGATCCACCTATTTGGTCCCTAATCTATAAGAGTTCTACTATTTCCCCCAACTGGACCCAGATGAAGGCAACTTATATGTTCCATGCAATCACCAAAAATATCACTTATAACTAAAACAGGTTGCACGCACATTACATACTTGCAAAGCTCAAACTGATATCAGCAAAAACCTTAACGACTCATTTGGTTTAAGGTGATAAATGGCGGGAATGGTAATGAAAATTGTACATGATTTCATCACAGAGAGTGTCGCTTGGTGATGAAATAGGTGTTCAAGGTAACGACAATACTTGTTTCCTTCTTCTATTTTCATTACCAAGCATATACCCTTCTGAAATGGTAATGGTTCACATCCTAGTTATGTTAACAATATTTTCCTACCCAAGAGTCCGCAACTAGAGTACAAACTTCATCATCATTCTCTCAAGTTGTGTACAAATTTCCATTTCCATTACCATTCCCGCCATTTATTACCTTAAACCAAATGAACCATAAAAGTATAAACCAAATGGAATAAGATCGAAAGCGAGAACAATTATAGGCGATGTCAAAATCAGAACAGGCTAGAGCGTAAGAATAGAGGCAGGTAATCTAGCAAAACTAATAATCTTACTACAAAACAACAGAGCCCACACCTTTTGATCCTCTTCAAAGTATCCTTATCGATCTCCTTTTTCTCAGAAGGGTCAAGCCTCTTCTTCAAAACCTCATGCCCCCATTTCAACCTATCAACAGTCACATCCCCACACCACAAGATCCCCTTAATCAGCTGTCCTGACCCAGCCGCAATCATCTTAGCCGCACTTCCACTGTATTCCTCCACATTGGGAGCCAATGTCGTCCAATACGCCCCACAGTTTCTCTCCATCATCTCCCTCTTCCCTTTGTCGGACCTCAAATCCTCGGGCGATGTCTCCTTCGCAACTTCCACCCCTACAACCCCTCCTCTGCTCTTCTCCGACACCCTCTGCACCGAGAAATTCCCATAGCTCTCGAAAATTCCATCCAATTTCAGCAACAAATTCTCTTGCCCCTTTGAAGCAAAGCTCAATCCATAGTTCAACAAATCACCACATTCTTTACCAGTTGAATCAGGGAAAGAGAAGAAGTAGTGAGAATCATCCACTTTGACGATAGCCTCATCCTTCATCAGCGGCCATTGGACCTCGTCAGAAACTCGAGCGAGGACGGTGACAAGATTATCGCCTTGTCGGATCCGGACCACGGAGAAATCACCGATGGCTAACTCGACGCTGTAGCGCTGATCGATGAGGTGGATGATCGCACCTGGAACGGTGATTAGTGTCTCCTCTACAGGTTCGGGTTCGGGAGGGGCTGAAGGGGTTTCCAGGTTAGGGTTAGGGTTGCGATAATCGTCGGGAAAAAGGTTCTCAACGAGGTCGTCCATGTTGATGGAAGGGTAGAGAGAGGAAGTGGAAGTGGTTGATTTAGGGTTAGAGTTAGGGTTTGAGATGATAGGTGAAGTATAATCAGGATTGAATTGATCAACGTCTGGGTATAATGAGGATCGCTTATTAAGAGGTTCCTTCGACGCCATTTTTATGCAGATTACCGAGTACAGAGAAATATTTCGAAATGGTTGCTTAAGGTTGAAGACGATCAAGAAGAAGAAGCTTAAGAGCGAAGAATAAATAAAATTGCTGGGAATGAAAGTCTTTGGATTGGTAGAGACAGTTTGATTTGGGCAACGGGAATCTCCCGCGCTCTTACCTGTAAACGTCGGTCCCTCGTAGTTAGTGTTTTTACTTTTCAATGCTGGTGATTAACGGTCCGGATTTGCTGTACTAATCTATGTGTTATCTCCTGTACCACTCTCTCAGTGCTTGTCACATAGTTAAAATACTTAAATTTTTGATATCTCCCAATTCACGTGAGATATGTGTCAATTGGAGAAGGTTGTGATACAGTATATGGCACATAGAGTGGTACAGGTGATTAGTATCCCCTCCGCCCCTATTTAAGTGTGTTGTTTTTTAGCTTTGTATAAGTATTAAGAATGATGGTGAAGATGACTTAT
>ONZE01015462.1:0-11583 GCA_900322265.1 Macarthuria australis
TATTTTACAACTAGAACAATTAAATGGGAACGAGGGAGTATTTCATATAATAAAAGTGGGGGATAAGATCTGAACCCAACATTGTGGCATCATGACTGAACCACAATATATTTATCTTATTGTTGGAATAACCTTGAGAATAGAGTTCAAGTAGTAGTTATCTCACTTTATGGTTATTAAAAATTACTCAGAAAGGTCTTTACTAGATTTGTAACTTCACTAGTTTCATGCAAACCCTTCGAATAAATTTGAATACGAATATTAGGATATCATATAGTTGAAGGTAAATAGTCTTAATCAGAAATACCTTAATAATTTTTAGATCAAGTTTAACTTTGACGAATACTTTTCTAAAACTACTTAAATTTTCATATTAAAGATTAGTTTACTCATCTCAAAAGTTTTCGGTTGGTTGCTTTTTGAATAACCTAAATAACATTTTTTTAAAAATTCAGTGATTATGAGAAAAAAATTGCTAAACGTGAAACTCATAACATATCCATACTCCATAGTCCATACTAGTAGAGCACCACGAGATGGTTTCAATCGAGTCTATAATGATGTGACAATTACATGTGCATATTGAGTTTCAAGTCACCTTAGACTAACTACCACTTCACTACATACTATACTGTACATGGTATTTACAAGTACCCATAAATAAGCCTATTGTGGTGTAAAATAGGTTTAAAACCATGGATGCCAAGTTGGGTCCATCATGCACAAATTTCGCGGGCTCAATGCAGCTTCAACCAGCTCTGCCACACCCCTTTGAACCGACTGTGGCGGGTCCATGGCATTCTCGTCCTGCAATGTCACCAAAAAAAAAAAAGATACTATTCAATTATCTTGAGCTAATACAAATACGAGAATGACTGGAAAAGTGGAAANNTTTTTTTGATAATTCGGAATTTTATTAATCACCAGACCATCGAGAGAACTGCTCTCATTTTTTTTCTTAATTTCAAGATTTATCTCGTAAATTCCATCACCGTAAGTTCATGAAAATCATCAATGCATGACCTTTTCTCACATTTTGGCCCTCATGAAGAGTAATCACTCTGAATTTACTGATTGTTTCTGAATTTATGAGTAAAAGATGGAGCAAAAAAAATCCAAGCCGGGCTGAGCTTTGCTGGGCCAAAAAACTTGACCCATTTCTTAAGCACAGCCCAACAGTCAGTGGGCCTGTAAGCCCTGTCAGCATGGCCCCAAAGCGACATTCGACCGTTTGAAACTTTCTAGAAGCTGCCCCAGAGATAAGAAAGTAAAGAATTTACCTCGTCAGACAAACTCTGGGGGGATATTGCGTGAATTCTGGCAATAACGCTCTCGACATTGGTAGTCAACTTCAGCTTGAAATCAGCTGGATTGAGACCACCGCCTCCAGCAACAGGAGCCAAAGGCATACCAAGTGGTCTTCTCCAAGACCATGAGAGCAGCTCATCGCGGAAAAACATTGCCAAATGATGCCACAAATGTTGATTTTGCTGCATATTACACCATTTTAAACTTTTTTGAGTATAAGTTTAGATGTTGATTTGTATCAAGGGAATATTTTCACATTACATACACTATGATTTAACTCTCGTCTTTTTTCTTTTTTTCTGAAAAATCCTCTTGCTAACGACAGAGTGTGTTTAGCATCATTAGTTGAAAAAGCTAACTGTCCTATTTCAACTTAATGGAGTCCAAAAATACCCATTCCCGAGTAACACTACTGTTGAAAAGGTTATTCGACCTTATTTTTAATTGAAAAGACTAAAAAGAAAAAGCACTTCCTTGGTGTTTTCGATGCAATTTTTTCGGATAAGGTGGGCTAAATGGTGTGTCTAATTCAAGGGACCAGCCAGCCCCAGGGTTTATGCTTCACGGGTATCAATATGAAAATAGGACATCAGAGCAAGAGAGGGGGGGGGGGGGGAATCCATATACTTCTGTAAAAATTTGCAATCAATATGAATATGAACAGATTGAGGACTTGAGAAAACCTCACCTTTGGTGAAACAACAGCTTGTGCAGCAGAACACATGGCAGAGACAATGAGGCCTTCAACTCCAAAATGTGAAAAGAAAGCCTGCATATTCCTAGTGAGACGAAAAGGCACAGGCTCATTGAATTCAACCATTCCATTAGCATCATATGCAGGGTGGAAATCTGTCTGAAATATCTTGCCAGTGTTCTTAGCAAAGAGAATTTTGTTTGGCGACCTTCCCCCAATCTGTAACATGTAAGAAATGAAACACGAGAGCGCCAATTGTGTCGCAAATTGCTTTTTAAAAGCCCACATGTGATTCCCATTTAACAGCGTCTTGTATATGAACTGTGATAATATGTTGTCGGGCACACGACTCCTGGTTACTTCATTATAGGCTGCAAGGCGGAGATCGAGAATAGCTTCTTGGGAGATTTGACCCGCCATAGCCGGGTTAAGCTGTTCTTTGAAAAGGGTAATGGGAAGATCAGCCTCCCGATCGTTTCTTGCACAATGATTCTCGTAAACCTCGAGCAAAGTGCTGTACATCAAATCATCTTCTACCATGCGAACCTGATTGAACGGGAAACAATAATTTAAGTTTGTATAGTGTGAATCATACAAACTGTCTGTCCATGGCGACAGACAACCCACAAGGGTCAATGCCGATAAGTCGGTGGCCCGCATAAGGAAGACCCTTTGAAACAAGGCTTAAGTAAGAGAAGGGGAGGATGTAGGGATCCAAGGGAAAATACCCCACGCTTTTAAAAGTTGTTAAAGGTAGGAATTGAACCCAAGACCTCATGGTTGGAGGAAGAGCTACTTAACCAACTAAGGTTGCATTTGGTAATGTCTTTTATGTTTCCATTTTTAAAAACAATTTTTAAGAAAAAATAGTGCTTGGCTACGTAAGATAAAATTATTTTCCATAATTAGTTTCTTAGGAAATATGCTTGGTTATGTTTCTCTTTTTTTGTTAAAAACGAGGTGGAAAAAAAAAAAAACCTCTCTGTTTTGTTTGTAGAAGTGAAAACTTGTCACTTCTAAATTTAAAAGTTGTCTGTTTTTGACTTTTGTATCTAGAGAAAAACAGTTTTCACTTGTTCTAAACAAACACTGCTTTTAACCCAGAAACAGCTTTTCTACTTCCATGATTAGAAAAATATAAATGATACCAAACACCACCTAAGTTACTTGAAACTCCTAGCCGTTAGTCAACTTATGAACTCTTATTAGAAGGGATTTCACAGATCGGTAGACAAAAGCTCATTACCTGAGACCAAACAGGAATAATAATTGGCGTATGAATGCATATATGGCGTCTCCTTGACTCTTTGTGTTTATCGAACATGCGATTCATAACTCGGAAAAGCTGAAGCATGCGTTCATCACTTCTAGCATTTGGAGTCAGGGATGTTTGGACAATAAAGTGGCGTTGTGAACCATCTGAGCCAATCAGGGTCAAGCGACGGAAACTACTACCATGCCTTCGCACAATTGGAATGTCTGGACCAACCCGATCTAACTTTACCGTGTGATCAGGTGCAATTTCCTGAAGGCCAAACAAAAAACAAAATGAAGGAAGAAAACTATAGCAACCATAGAAAGCAGAAAGGAACTACATTAAATTAATTTATGAACTATTTCCCATCCAAAGGATAGGTAGAGGCACTTCACCTAGAGTAAGGATTTTTAAAGCAAAACTATAAGACTGTGGTCTCAGTCATCCTTTGTTTTAAGGTAACGTGGGCCCCGTGGACCACAGGACCAATCCTATTACAGGGCCAGCCCAGGGGGAAGAGAAGGGTATACAGGGGCAAGAGAAAATATCCCACAAACTCTAAGGCCTCGTTTAGTATATAGTCACAAAATCCATAGGTTTTAACAAAAACCTTCGGATTTCGTTTGGATTCCACTGTTTGCTTATCTTTTCAACGAATTGGAATCCATGGATTCTTAAAATCCCTCATGCCCCCAAATCCCTCACAATCCATGGATTTGAATTTCCATGGGGGAGGTGAGAAAATCATGCATTTTAAAAGATGAGGGATTTTAAAATCCATGGTTTAGTATATACCAAACACAGTAAAATCCATGGATTTTAGAAAACCACGGTTTTTCTAAATCCATGGATTCTGGATTATTCTGAAATCGATCCTCTACTAAAATCCATGGATTTTGCTCCTTGTATACCATCGAGGCCTTAAAGCTGTTGGGATCAGGAATAAACCCTTCAACCTCATAGCTGAGGGGAAGACCTCCTAACCACTAAGCTAACTTCAATTCCTCATACCTGATCAGTAAAATACTGTCCTGGGACCTCAACATCAACGACATGGAAATCCCGTAAAACCCTACTTTCCTCTTCGAGCTTCAAGACAGCTGGAAATCTATCCTCGACATTGCTCTGAAGCACATTTTTCCAATGCTTCAATCTCTCAGTGAGTTCAGAAAGTGTTGCAGGGAAAGTAGCCGTGCTCTCAGGATCAAGATCGCGTTCAAAGTCCTGCTTGTATTCTCTCACAAATTCAACATGCTTGTTTACGGCATCCGGAGAGAAACAAGCCCTGCACACACCCGAAAGCTCCTTCTTGAGAGATTGGGGTACCTCTGCAGTGGTCGCAGTTGGGTACTTGTAGCAACGATGGAGAAGGGCATTGACCACTGCTAGAAGTCTCTCCTCTGGAAGAGTAACAAATCTCGATCCAATCTCTGTGAGAAGAATCTGGAATACAAGAAATATTTTTGAAAAAACAATGAGGAACATTTTTCCAATATTAATAAATAAACGAGAAGGGTTGTGTGAAATGCTTTGCTAGCCAGCACACAAAAACAATAGCTTTCCCTATGAGAATGAATGACAGAAAAGAATGAAAGAATGCTATTTACGTCCCAGAGTCTTAACTGAATGCTGTCCCACAGGCTCACTTCCTCTTTGAAATTTCCTATGAGTTTCATTTTTAGCCTACCCCAACTAGTTTGACATTAACGGCCTCTTCTTGTTGTTGTTGTTAAATGAATAAAGGATTCAAAAATAAAAATAAAAAATCATCTTATTGACTTGAATGCTCAATAACGGGAAAAAAATAACTAGCTTATCGATGCAGAGAATTGGAAAGAGTCGATTACAGAAACGGAATAAAAAGAACAAAATATTGCACCTCGAGTTCACTAGCAAGATTAGTGTGCTTGCTCCTAAGGGCCTCCATAATATCCTTTGCAGCATCAAAAGCGCTTGCAGCAGAAGCCATCAAACTCAAAGCACCATTACGCCTTAAAGCATTATGACTACCATCGGTGGCGGCTGAAGAACCTTGCTGCATATGTGGATCACCACCAGAGGACGGCCCACCAACTTCCCCAGCAGTAGACCTGTCGGATTCTTGGCCACTCAAATTTCCACCATCATGCGATGTAACACTGCCACCTTGCTGAGAGACTTGATGAGCTTGATTCTCTGATGACATGGCACCATGAGTCGAGCCAGGACCAACACCAGAAGAGTGCTGCTGCATTCTTTGCTGCTGAGCCATAGCTAATCTCCCAATTTCAGATTTATTGGCCGCATCTCGGCGTTCAAGTAAATATGTGCGCAACCAATAGTACAAAGCCTGGAATTCAAAAACAAACAAAAAAACAAACAAATAAATAAGACGAAGTTTGATAAACCCCTAATTAAGAGAGTTTACAATGATGCTTCATTTGGCTTGAGGTAATAAAAGGAAGGTAATGAAAAGTGTATGTAATTTTATAACAAAGTGTGTCACATGGTAATGAAATAGGTGATCAAGGTAATGAAAATACTTGAAATACTTGTTTCCTTCTATTTTCATTATCATCTCTCAAACAGTAATTACTCATTACCACATCCTAGTAACATTAACATGATAGACAATGATTCTCAAATTGAGTACAAATGTATGTCATCATTCTTCCAATTTTAAGTACAAATTTCCATTACCATTCTTGTATTTTATTACTTAGCACCAAACCGCCGTAAGAAGAAATCAGCCAGCAGTAATTAAAGAGTTTAGGGTAAATTCTAGAATCATCTTTGGATCCCATGTGGGTTGTTACGTTGGAGGGGAAGTTTGTTAGTTTTGGAGTCATTCAAAAAGCCAATATCAACTTCATTAATTCCTTATAAAAGCTGTCATCACTGATTTCCCTTGTTTCTTGTTCGAATTAAGCTTGGTCCCTATCATAATTACACGACCATGTAGAATTTAGAAGATAAGGGGTTAACTCTGTCCCCATAAATACAGGAAACTTGCCTGTGGATATACTGTGGCGATTTTCAGCAGAACAAGCTTACAGTGGGGGGCTTCAGTCCGCTGCAAGGAAAGGAGCAACTGAGGAATCCAGGAAAGCCATACCCAATGCGGTATTTGATCCAAATATTTGTCAAATGCTCTTCCAGCTGGTTCATTGGGGGTATCAAAACTGAGAAGGTAAAGAACACGAGCTAGGTAGCTTCTTGAATTAGGGATGCCAAATTTAATGCCTTGAAGGAAACAACTGACAGCATACTCTAACCAGATTTCGTCTTGGGTTTCTTTGTAAGCCTGAGAAATGAAGTGAATCAGACAGAATAATCACGAAAGGAGATATCTGCATCATGTGCCACACATAATATGCTTACCATATCACAATAATTTCCCCAACTAATCCATCCTTTGGGCAAGTTTTTGAAAAGACTGATGGCATTGGAATATTCTCGATTAGCAGCTTCACAGTCGTTTAGCTTCAATAAAAAGTCCCCCTTCAAACGGAAAATTTCTGCTTTTTGTTTCACTAGAAAATATTCAAGATTGGTACTATTGATCAAGTTGAGGCCACTGGTCAATTCTCCCTTCATTTCCAGATAAGCCTTTGCTTGTTCTCTTATTTTGGCAAAGGCCTCCTATAGACATTTTAAAAAAGGGGAGAAAAAAAAAAGAGAGAAAAGAAAAGCCAGTAAGATGTCAGCCACAAGTTAGTTATAAGGGAAGACAAATTTTTTCTTCTTTTTATGTAGGATAAGGAGGGCCCCCAGATCCGACCTATGAAGCCTGGACCCTGGGGTTAAAGGAGGGGAGTAGAGGGTTCAAAATGACATAAAGCCTATGAATGACAAAGGATAAGAGAGGTTATGTGTATGTGTGTATTCCTTGTCCCCTCCTAAGTTTTACGCTCCTGTAAGGTTTTAAGGCCAAATTCACATACCTGCACCTCCATAGTAGAATGACCATACATCTTTTCAAGTATTGTCACACAAACATCATAGAGGCCCTGTTTACGAGCAATGTGAGCAAGCTTATTAACATTCCAAGCTTTATCACGGTAACCAAGGTGATGAAGTTGTGGATTGGTTGTGCCAAAATCCTTGAAAGCATCTATGACAGAATTATACATTTCATTTCTCCACTGCAGCAAATCATACCACACCGTCATGTTATCCCACTCATTTGGAATCCTCAACCTCCAAGTCTCGAGAATATCCTTGAGATCTGCATAAATTCCTCCATGCCCACCAACAGAAGAGTTACTAGCATGTTTACTTCCATTTGCAATATCCACAAGAACTCTAGCGGATTCCTGGACTTCAACTAGCTGCTGAAATTGTTGCAAAAGGGGTATCCTAGCATGCACAGACATTTCAGGCAATTGCCACCAATGTTCTAAAGCCAGGTCAACACCTTTACCCACGATATTTTCAGCATCTCCGACCCCATTAACATTTCTATCATGGAGGGCAAAGTACGCCTGAATTACTCTGAGTTTCGAAGTTTCTTCTACTTGAGCTTTAGGGATTACATGATCTTTCATATAAGCCCAATCGGGAACTTTCCATAGGCTATCGAGTAAAATATCATAATTTTCTATGGACTTGCCAAAATCAGCTAAGGCATCCCACTGACTAAGTTGACTAGCACAATAAATCCACTGCTCCTCCCAAAGGCACATCTCAGCCTTTGGAACGGTGTTATTATATGTGCCTTGTGTTGCCTTAACCATAGCCTGGTAAAAGAGGCTTTGAGCACGTTGCCAATAACCATGTTGCACAAGAGAGAGACCAGCCCTAGTCTCCGCGGTCACCGACCTCTTCTTCCACAGCCCACACCTCATATCCTCTTCATTGAGCAAACGATAAAGCTCAGCAAGAGATTCGGAGCATTTGGAATCATTCATGAACAACATGACATGACTTTCTAGAAGGGCCAATGCAATATGCCATGCATTGTAAGTCTTTCCGATGTATTTGATAAGTTCACTAGGCATTCGAGGCTGAGGATGACTTAGTTGAAGCCCTTCCAGAAGAGCTTGTACGACGTTAGGACGCTGAGCTTGTTGTTTCTTGTGACAATCCTTTGATAAGAGAGCAATCATGGGCTTAGCGAGTGCAACCTGCTCTTCTTTGTTCAAGCTCACCCAAACAATAGGAAATACCAGCACCCACAGATGATATGCTACATTTGCATCTGTATGAGCCAGCTCTCTCAGTGGCACAAGAAGATCAGCCACCTGCAAGAAGAGAAAGATGTCAACAGTGCTCTGTTTCCCTAATTTCACTGATCTACCTGGGATAACACCAAACTAATTTTTTTTCCCCTCTAGTTTGGCTCATTTTACAAATTTATTCTGAACTTTTCGATTTACAAACTAATACCACACTTATCGCAATCTAACGATTCAATTTTTGACCTAGGGTAAATTTCCATTCCCCCAAAACCACTTTTCACCACCGGAAATCTGATATGGCAATGGTTTTTGCCTCGTGATAGATGGGTTTCTTTTATTGACTTTGCCACACCACCAAAACCCAAAAAAGACATACTAAAACACCCCTGTCTCCAATTAAAGGGTGCCACCCAAATAAGAGGGTGCCCTGTGGGACCCTCTATCCCAAATGTCTTCCCCTCTCTTCCCACCACCCCTTCACTGACACACCCCCCCCCCTCCCAACCCCCAAAAAAAAACTCACCACCCCCTTTTGCTGCCGTGGCAGCAAAGATCCAGGAAGGGTGGTTGTGTGTGTGCTCCAATGAGAGTGCATGTAGAGGAGGGAGGGGGGCAGACATAAACACTAACATTTGCACCTATAAATACATACACATAAATTCCATAATAAGGATAGTGGAAAAAGCCAAAACAGAGAGAGAAAGAGAGAGAGAGAGAGAGAGAGAGAGAGAGACACAGAGAGAGAGAGAGAGAGAACCTGTAATCTGCTCAATTTATTCAGGAATTGAGCATGCTTATGAACAAGCCCTTCAAATGTCAGAGAAGAAGCATCTGGAACTTCAGAAACATCAGAAACCGGTTGCTGCATTACAGAGCTATCAGAAATATAATTTGATGCAACAAGAGGTGGCAATCTTGCAGAGTTAGGAGCAAGAGTGATAGGCTGATCTTCAACCAGTATAGCAAGAAGAAGATCAAGACCTTGTTTGAGCCAAAAAACATCACTCAGAGCATCCCAGTCTTGAATTTGGATAATATACTGCAGCCTAGCAAACAATGTCTTCCCTAGAGATTCATGATAAAGTGAGAAAAATTTCTTTCTAGTTTCGGGATCCTTTGCCCTCAAACCAAGCATGAACTGCCTCTCGATTTTCTGGAAGACTTCTTGCCGCAAGGGGAGAGGATATCTGCATATTAATAAGATAGTCAAATAATTGAAATTTCTAGCACTGATTACCTGCTCAGGAATAATTACTTAGTACATGAGCATCGAGTGGGTAGCCAAGTGAGATCATGGGTTCAAAGCTCATCCCCCCCCCCCCCCCGGGGGGGGGGGGGGGGGGGGATGTTGTAGGCCTCACTCCCACCCTGAAATAAGGAAGGCTAGGAGCACTTCATTCCCTTGCAAAAGAGAAAAAATTACTTAGCACATACTTATTTGAGTCGGCACAAATTCCATAAAGAAGCTCCAGGTATTTCTTATCCCATTCCTCTTGTGCAGTCGGAGAGAAATTCTGTTTGTCCACTTGTGAGAGCTTCTGAAGGAAGGAAATAATTTCTTTTGGATTAAGGAAAGTAGACGAAGTGACAGCTGCAGTTGGTTTATTGTAGTCATCTTCGATCCACGCTTTTATTACATCCAAAACACAAAGTAGAACACTGGCATCAGTGCCCTTCTCTGAAAGCAGCGCATTCAGGATTTGTGTAATAGATCTCTTGTACTCAGGCACAAGCATGACTCTTTCACCAATAAGTTTCAAAACCAACTTTAAATTAGAAATGAGAGCTCCAACATCAGCACCATGTCGTGATGAAGTGACAGAATCTGGATCCAATCTCTGACAATATTCAATAATCGATATTAATGTCAACAAACACACTACCAAATTAATAAACCGGAAGATACGAGTTGCGTAGTAATGACCCACTTCATCCGGCCTAGAGTAGAGCGAGGTATGGGGAGGTCGCAGTCAGAGAGGCCATTTACGATAGACCCACACATAACAAGGAATTGCGAGTGTATCGGAAACAACCTCTTTGTTGGTCTTACTCCGAAAGGGACAAAGTTGATGTTTTATTATTATTTTCTCTTTTTTTTTTGGGTTAGGGTGGAGGGGCGCTGGGGAACAGAGAGGTGAAAATACCTGTCTAGCTTGAGTACCAGAAAGCGAACCCATATCACGTGCTAGGCGTTGAAGGATTCGAACCAATAAAGAGGGATCAATTAAGCTTCTCTGCACCTCCATAAGAGTCTTAAGGACCAAAAGCACAAAGCTGATTGTGTTGGAAGACGTGTCATCTCCAGATGTCTGAGCAGCAGTTGCAGAAGCAATTTGCTTCTCTATGAGATCTTGAACTTTCTGATATAACATCTTCACTTCAGGTGGAGTACCCATAGAATCCAATGGAAAAGTGAGGAAGACAATCTTCAACAGGGAACACAGCGACTTTCCAGCATCCAACATCTTATACTTAAAACATGGTTCGAGTATCTGTAGAAAATTAGAATAATATAAGACGAAGAAGACTGGTAATTACGATAAACCAATTGCAATATAACATGAGCATCAAGAGCACAGCCTAGTGGATGACTACTCCGCCTATGACCTTCGGGTCATGAGTTTAAAGCTCATCTCCCCTTTAGTTGGCTTCGTTCCTGGGCTAGACCGTGCAACAGTGCCCTTCTTACCACTAAAAAAAAATTAAAAAGTTGCAACCCAACGTACTTGAGAAATCTGACCGATGTTATTTTTTATGAACAAGTGTGCTTGCTTTTCTAACACTTTATTCATAACATCCAAGCCTTGAGCAAGAGCAGTTGACGGGTCTTTTGATTGAGATGGTTGAATACTGCTCAGCAGCTTCTCAAGATAGTTGAACTTCACATTAGCATGTGGCCACACTTCCAAAGCTTGTGAGAGAAGGTCCAATGCCTGTTTATACATCAAGCTCGCTTCCTTATCTTTAGGCTCTATCACTAGGGCCACCTACTCCATCACATAAACATCAAGTAAAACCAAATGAAATGACATCTTGAACTAAAAAGGAACAAAGTTAGGAGTAGAAGCTTCCTAATGCAATAGATATTATAACGTCAACAGAAAACTACAGAGAGCTTAGGATGCCATACTACTAGACCTGTCAAAAGCTGACCCGACCCGAAGACC
>ONZE01015463.1:0-10751 GCA_900322265.1 Macarthuria australis
CTTTTTACCTATGTTTTTGTTGTTTTTAGTTCTACTAACCTATTTTAAGAGAATACGGGTAGATATGATCTTCACATAACTTCTGAATTAGTTATAATAGTCTGAGAAAAATAGAATAAAAAAGGCGGCTTTGACCCATTGGGTCGACCCGAACCCGCTGGGTTAGGGTCAGGGTTGAGCACTTCTCGACCCGTGACCCGAAATGACCCGACCCGTAAATGACCCGAACCCGCATGACCCGAACCCGAACCCGCATGACCCGACCCGTTTGACAGGTCTACATACTACCTATGTTTTAAAACTCTTTCACCTAACCACCTTTGTTTTTTTTTTCATTTTTGAGATCTCATTTTTATTATTATGAGTAGACCTAGCAAACAGGTGTTTCGGTTTGGTTTCGAGTTGGGTCAATTTCGGGTTCGGTTGAAAATTTGCTATAACAATCGAGTAGAAATGGTGTTCAGATTGGTTTTGGTACGGATCTTATTCGGGTTTGTATTTTTTGAGTTTTGAGGCAAGATTAGTAATTTTAAGTAAAATTTTGCTAGCTAAATTTCGGGTCGGTTCAGGTCAGTTTGGGATTGGTTAGAAAATTGTTATCACAATTGGGTTGAAATTCAGTTTCGGGTTAATCAGTTCCGGGTCATCTTTACAGTAACTCACTTTAAAGCGCAAGTGGTATCTTGAGAAATATTTCATGCCCAAGTTAGTTACCTTGCACTTACTGTACAAACTCTCTATTTAAGAAAAGAACACAAAAGAAAGAAAAAACATCTTCCGAGAACATGTATTGCCTTTTAGTGGTGCCGTAAATTAAGAAGAGGGTTAAAAAAGAGAAATACCCAGTCGCAATGCATGGTGGCATTTGGAAGGTCATTTGCAAAAATTTAAATAAACATATGTTGTCTATAGAATTTGGCCGAGATTTACCCTTATAAGAAAATTGATTATCATTTCTTCCATGGCAGCATTCGGTTTGAACTCTTCATCAGGTTGAATAGCAGACCCAGGGGTTTCAATGTTAGGTATAGAAGAAGCCCCTGGAGGAGATGTGACAGGGAAAGACTGGATTCCGGGTTCAATTTTTACGCGCTTACTTGGATCGTCGGGAACTGTGGGCCCCTCTGTAGTACGTTTAGATTCAACACTAGTACCACCCGAGTTTAATGCATCAGTAGCTTGATTTGACATATCAGTACCACCCACAGCTTTCATTTCACTCTGCCTTTGCCTCTCCCAACCAACAACCAACCCAGCAAGTTCAATAGCAAGACGCCGATTTTCTGCAGTGGTAGTATAAGGCAACCCTAGCCGACTAAGAGAATTTACCATTTGAGGTACGAATTGTGCTCTACATCCATAGAAAAGATCTGAATGACGGACAATGAGCTGGAAAATGTGAATCAAATTAGGGATAGAGTGGCCTTCTTCGACAAGGATTTTCTTCGTATAACGTATCCAAATTGGCATACGATTATCTCCAGGGGGTAACCGTCGCGGTAGTGCCGGCATCAATATATCAAGTGCTTGCTTTACCAACATCTTATGCTCTGGTTGGCACGTTCTCAGAAGAGCAACGAATACCTGGTTTCAAGTAGAACGATGAAGTCAGCCTTTATAGAAACATTATCAAAATACATACATTGGAGGTGAGGGGGTTCGAACTCGGTATATTAAAAAGGGGGGGGGAGCACATAGAACTTTAAACTACAGTATATTCCTGCAGCCCTTACATTAAGCTTAATTTTGTATTTACAGTGACAGAATGTGCAACTATTATACGCACCTCAACTGTTCAGCAAGCATACAACAAAAACATCGGTAAATCAAGTTCCTATAAGAAATAAACATGGTATTATACCCTACATGGTACCTGGAGTATAATTTTCTCTGGGGCCTGATAAGCTTCCAAGAAATGGCAAACATTGACAAATGCCCACTGCTTACTGGCACTATCTTCACGCTTAAGATGATTCCAACCAAACTTAATGAGCTCTTTTCTATGATGAACAAGGTCACTCTGAAGATATTTAAGAAGTAGGGTGGCTAACTGCAAAAGTTCTATCCTCAATGGTTCATCATACTCAGCTGAAACCTATAAAACAGTCCAAAAGACACATTTTTTTCTTTAAGAAAATCAGCAATTCACATGATAGGATATCGAATATATAATAACTTAACAAAGAAAATGTCACCGAATAGATCATAGTCATTCATAGCATCAGAGGATCACCTCTTCAGGAGGATCAAGTAGTTTATCAACGATTGTTTTAATGATACCAGGGTCAACAACCTCCCAACTTTGACCATTCTGAAAAGCATGAGCCAGCATTGGCAGAATAAGCATTTGCATAATCACCACCAAGTGATCATGGCTCAGTTGCTTTGACTGGAAAATGTCCAGGAAATGTAAAAGAAGCGTTTTCTTCAAGTTAGGTGGATAGCCCTCCGCAACCTGGAAGGGAATTATAGAGATTTGAGTATGACAAAGCATACAAATTACTGAAAAAGAAAAAAGTTTGGTCAAATTCAAATAACCAAAATTTAAGGGGAAAAGGACAGTAGCATTTTAAAGCAAATTTCTTTTGCAGAAAACGGTGAGCCAGCGGAACTTCACCCAAAAAAAAAAGACTTGTATGTCCTTGTATGTCCTACCTCAATGATATAAAATTCCTTGAGGAAAGTATAATCAATGCGAGTGTGGTATAAGAAGATGGACAGGATATCAAAGAGGACATTCACTTCAGTCTTATCATGCCGCAAATAATTCAGGAAGCATTTCACAAGCCACTTGCTTTCTTTAACCTGCATTTATTCATAAGAAATGGACTTAGTAACTTATAATCAGTATAGGTCAAAAGACTAAAAGAAACTACTCTTCTCCCACAATAATTTCTCTTCTCATTAGCATGGATTAAAAATTTAGTCCCACAAAACCAAAAAAATTGCCTCATTACAACAGGACTTACTTGGACTAGATTCAACTCTTGCTCCTTATGCAAACGAGCGATTCGTGCAGGCGACTTCCAAACAAGTACTAAGGTATCAAACAAACTACGGTTATTCTGTAGCCACGAAGGCATCAATTTAACAAGAGTTTTGACCAGAGCAAGTCCCTGAAAATAAGAATCTGATGAAACTTCAGCACTTGTAGATGGTAGACTAGAGCCTTCAGAAATAGAAGCTGTGGGCCCATCATCCCCCATAGGAGAAGTTGATGGCTCTGATTTCAACATAAATTCAGGAAAAGCACTCGCGATTATTTTCTGAGGGGACTTCGAAAGTTCCTCCCTCAAGGGCTGGCCAGCATCAGATTCTATTATATACATAAACCTGAGTACACATCCCCAATAAGATATGTTACTTGTTGCACACAAAAAAAAAATAGTAACAATTAAAGAAAACACATCAGCAAGTATAGTCAGCATCTGAGTACCAAGTGGTTGACCTTGAAGTCATGGCTTCAAATCTCATTCCCCCCCCCCCCTCTCCCGAAATGGATGTAGGCCTCATCCAGGAAATAAGACAGGCCAGGATCACTTCTTACCCATGTTAATTTTAAAAAAAGGTACAGTCAGCATCTTAAACTTACCGTCTGAAATATTTTGGTTGACTCAATCGAGCAAGAAAGTAATCAACAGCTGGTGTTGGGTACCGATTGAGGAACTTTGTGAGTGGAAGACGATATGGACTATTAATCTCACTGTAAAATTGTCCTGGTGGAAGAGCCCCTTCTAAGTCAATAGTTAAAGTCACAAGTTCATCAAGGAACTTTCCTGCAGCACTGGGAAGAAGGTGAAAAAGCTCGATAATGGCTGCAAAAAGAAGAGGAAATAATATTGGATTGTTAAATAAATACAAGGAAAATATATGGCAATTTATATTGAAAAAGAGTCCATTCACCTGCAGCAACTTTTGGTTCTTCACCAGCCTTCCATAATTTCTGGCTCTGTGCAAGTTTTTCGGGTTCTAACCACTTCTTTAGGTGCTCCAACAACTTACCACCGAGGGTTACATTGAACCAAGTAGAGAGAAGTTCAAGCAAGCGGGCGAGACCTTGTAGCAGAGGCATGCTGAGATTTTTGGTGTATGCTAAGTTGACCAATATGGGTCTAAGGCTGGTCTGTAGAAGTTCTTTAGGCATTCTCTGCTGTTGAATAACCTAAATGATGGAAATTGAAAAAAGAAAAGGACATAAGAAGAAAAGAGTAGGCCAATGAAGAGTAAATGTCAATAAGCATTGTCATAGATCAACATTTTCCAGGAAAAGAAATGACTAATAAAGCCTAAATGAGTAGTGGTATCATCACATAATCCAAAGAAAAATGCTAAACTGACACCAGATTAACTCATTAAGATTATATCATTAAATTTATCATGGACCACAACAGATGTACGAATCAATTAGAGAAAAAATCTAACTAGTTTCATGCAGAGCAGTGTGTTTTACTTACATTGCAAATCATGGAAGTCCTAAGACTAAATGGAAAGAACAGTAAAAATGTACTTTCCAGCCTACAAATACAAAATTAACAAAGATAAGAGTTGTAATCACGGACCATATAACATCCAAGAGCATGAAGACAGATATACAAAACTCTCTACTGTTCATAAGATGATTATGAGTACTAAAACAGATAGGTCAATGAACATTTCAAAGAACAAATCTCATAGTTGATTCCTTGGATAAAGAGGAGGGGGAAAAAAGTAGAGTTCTGGAATGTTTAACTTTCTTGTGTTCCAAAATATAAGATAACTTAATAGCAACAGCGACCCACAAGTTTTTTATGGCTAAAAAACAGATTTTCGAAAAGCAACAAATAGTTACTACTCATTTACAAGAAAGAAGGGAAAGAAACATAATTCATGCATCATTCAAGATACTATCCAGAGAATAGAAGGGATACCTATGCTCTATATCACTATTACCAACACTCTACACAGCTACACTTCTAAAACCAACAGACTTATGACTCCAATGGGGGTTTTACTTTTGTCAGTAAACTGTCGATGGGGTCTTCATGACAAAAAGGGGAAGGACCAATGGAGTCATCCCATTTGTCACCCATGACTTGGCATGGGATTTGGTGACAGACACCCAAATCCCACACCAAGTTGTGGAATTTTTTTGCCTCAAATGTTTTCTCTCTTTGACGCATGTCAAAGAGAGATAATAATACCCGTTCGAAAATTTCCAGCAGGTATTTTTACTAAAAACAATTATGCCACCGTCCATATTTTTCATGCTTTATTAATAGATATTAATATTGCTATATTTTTTCATGGTCTATAAATAAGAGAAAAGTCAATGCAACAATTTAGAATGAAAATAGAAATGAACAAGACCTGTCTTAGACCCTCCTTGGCAACAGCAACAATTTCTGGTGTGCGACAAGTCAAAGACTTGAAGAACATGGATATAATCTTCGAACGCAGCTCAGCATGATTTGCTGTTTTGAAATCTGTCCACGCCATTGCGGTGCAAAGTAGTTCAATGCAAGCCGTACGAAGTTTATTCAAGGATGTTGCTACTTTGGGATTCATAAACTTCACAACCCACACCGTCTCATCAGCCTCCGCAATATGGAGAGCCTCTTGTAGAAAGCTAACTAATTCTTGAGTCAACTTCAGAAGAGGCGGCCTCAAGGCCAAACAGAAATTTAAGGCAGTAACTGTTCCCACCTACAATAAACAATTTAGTATGAAAATGTTATTAACATGAAAGGTAAAGATAACGGCCTAATTAATCCCGCTTAGAGTAGGGTATGAGGAGGTCAAGATGTCAGATAGACCGGCAATACAACCCATTGGTAGGACTTGAAACCAATACCTATCGGCCACAAGCCCTTACCAACTGAACCAACTTAAGGGGGTCTTTGAGCATAAAATAACTCAAATATCAAATACACACTCCCAACTTACCTGTTGATCGACCGTCTTTGAACGAAGTGGACGCATGATAAGAGGTTGAAGCAGAGGTTGATACAAAGGCTCAAGCAATTCAGATACCTCACTCCCTGTTCGACTAGCAAGCAACGCTAAACACGACTGCACATTTTTTCGCACATTTATGGATGCATTTGCATTAAAAAGCTCTGAAGCAAGATAATCAACAACACCTTGGAAACTCTGCCTCCGAGATTCACTGTTAGCCTCATCAACATTGTTCACCACACGAAGGACTTGCATTAGTACTTGGCTTGTCTCTTCCTGCTCCTTGTTAGCGTATATAGGAAGTCTTTTCAGGACATATATCAAACCTCGAACAATTTTAACTTGAAAATGACACAAAGTTTCGACAGTGACCTTCCCAACCAAGGCACCAAGTCCAGCAACACCTCCCATTTGAGCTTGCCATGTAATTCCATAGCATAAGTGTAATAAACGAGGCAAAAGTTGCTCAAAAACAGGGACACGAACACTAGGAGGCGGAGAATAAACAGGATTCATTGACGGGCTAGAAACAATCATAGGTGTTGAAGGGCCTCCTCTTGACATAGGCAAGTCCTTATGCTTTGAACGAGCCAGGAATAGAAGTGACTCAGCAAACACATTTAACGCATTTAGAGCGGCCTTGGCATGGAGCCTGTTTTCATCTGCTAATACCTCTACCAAAGCATCTAAAAATAGTAAGGGATCAAGCTCCTTAAGATTGGAGCCTGCACTACTTCTTGCCCTAGGACCCATATTTGTATTTGATAAAATCATAGGAGTCCCAACTGAAGTAGATGTTGTAGTAGAACTCATAGAGGAATGATCCACATGAAATATCAGAGCAAAATGACGGCATATATTGACGATAAAATCGTCCTTTGAATCATGAAGATCGGGTTCAGCACTGGATGAGATGACAGTCATTAAGAGACTCTTGAAAACAGACTTCTCCGCCATAAGTTGAGTCTTTGTTTTCACACCCAAATCAGCCTAAAATAACAGATCACTTATTATTGAATTCAAAAGTTTTAAAAATGACAGAAGTCAATCATTATATAATTATATTTTTGGTAGGGAAAGGCGCTTCTAGCCCACCTAAACATTGGGAATGGGATGTAGCCCAAAATACCAGATAATACTCCACAAACAATGAGGTTAGTTTTTATGGGATTCGACTTCCAACCACACGGCTGGGAGTTGGGAACCACTTAAGCTTTAGTCACTTCCCACTACATTTGCATTTTCTGTTAATGAATGCAAAAACGAGCCAAATGGGAAACGAGAAAGCACATAGTACTCTAAGAGATATGAGAACTTTATGAAATAATAAAAGGTCTTCAGAGCTAAGGGGGGGGGGGGGGAGTCTAATCTCTGAAAGAACGCAAACAAGCAACTGTTTTCAAGCTACAAGCATTAAGAAAGGAAAATAACCTTGACATCTGAAGTCTCACACCTTCGCCAAGACAAATCTCCAGAGGCTGCTAACAATGTTGACAACTTGCCTGGAGTAGAGCCCTCATCAGAAATATTTCCAGGCAAATTTAGCTGAGCTGATAGGCAAACGTGAAGGAATTTCAATGCCTGCATTCTATAGAAAGCCTCTACAGGGCCATTTTTCTGCATAACAGTAGCTATAGCAAGGTTTATACAACGATCTAAAGGCACCAAAAAAGGAGTCCCGGGCTCAAATGTAAGAATCACACGAATCCCATGCTCTGGATTTTCCTTGCATTCAAGAGCAAGTGGCTCTTTCAGAAATCGTCTATTCCGTCCACCTAACTTCCCAAGAAGTTGTAAGGATTTTCCACCCCAAGGATAAGGCGCAGGTCTCAAATGAGACCACAAAGCCAAGATCACTTCAGACATGACATTTGCCATACTTGGCTCAAGGAAATCAGGATTCAAACTATCAATCCAAAATTCTAGAGTCCTCAATCCCAAACTAACAAGTTCATCACTCGCTTTCAAACATAAAACCAGAGGCCTCATAAGACGGGGAAGGAAAGGCAACAGAGAACTTAAACGTGCAGGCAAGGTTAAGCATAACTCCAGCAGAAGTTCCCTCATATCATCCCCAGCTGGTCCCTCAAGCATAGCCAGTAACATATTAAGACATGGTTGTAGCATAGGAATTATGTCTCGCAATATAAGCTCAAACTTTCCACCAGCTAGGGCACGAAACATTGTTCGTAGAAGTTGTAAATAGGCAATAGGCTTTTCAACTTCAGTGGTATTTTTCATGCACATTTCAATAATAACAGGCACATGAGGCAGTAGTATACGTTCGGAATCCGAAGGGAACTTGGCAACAGCCGCAAAGAGTAAATGAAAGAGATGTAGAACTAATTTTGCTGCTGGCAAATCTGGTTGTTTGAGCACCTCAAGCTTGCTGCTCACGAGAAAATTGACTAGTACATCAGCAAATGGGCGGAAAACCTTGGTTGCTTGTAGGAGAGCAGAAAATATAAGAACTAGCTGATTGTTAGAAATCATGCATTCGAAAAGCTCTGGCATGCAAAGTGAGAACATGTCCATCAAATCTCGAGGTTCCAAAATAGACAAAGTGTTCGAGAATTGTGCAAGCATTTCTTTCTCTTCATCTGTATCCTTAAAAATGATCAAGCAATGCACACCACTCTTTAGAACACCAGAGGCTTTCCACACTTCATCTTCCCTCAAGCCTTTAAATGCAGGCAAGCCAGATGTTGGTGAGACCAACATCTGTTGATGTGCCCCATGCGCAGCTGAGCCCTGCGGATGGGGAGTATGAACATGAGTGATAGTCCAACAAATAGTCTTTATTCCCACGATTAAGGTCTTGACCAGTTGTCGACAATCGTTGACCTCCTTTGAATGTTCAGTAGGCACCTGTAAATTTAGAACCGCCTGAACTGGGAGTTCCAACTTTGACCGCAATGAAGCTCGATCTTTTCCATCTTCGCCCTCCTCCAGTAGCTGGGGAATTGTGCGCTTGAAGGTACTAAATTTCCCAACAAAAGAATCCAATATTCGGACCAGCAATATCCGTGCTTCATCCATAGAAGGTTGGTCGACCCCTTTCTCATAAATCGGCTCCACCAGATTGAGCATCAAGCGAGCACATGTCGTGTGGATACTAAGTGATAATGACGCATCATGCATGTTGCTGGAGAACAAGTAAATAATTCTCGAGAGCTGTGACAGAGAGAGATCGGCTCGAACATGGTGAACAATCTCTGCTAGTAAACTATAAGCCAATGGTCTCAACGTCTCATAACATGCCCGTCCAGTTCCAACAAGAACCCTCTCTTCCAACAACGTGTCAATCAGTGGAAACAAACCCCTCTTAAAATCTGTTCCAAGAACATGTTTCAGGGCTACTAGCAATTCCTTCCGAATGGAAACGGAGTCAGAACAGGTAACAAGCAAGTTAACAATGCTTTTACAGATGCTCTCTTCATGTGGCCTGATATAATCAGCAAAACTCTTCAAGAGGTATGTCAAGAAAGAAACCGTCTTAACTTGCGCACCCTTCAATTCAATGAATTGGGTCTTCAAATGAGGAGGCACTTTTTCAGGACCAGGAACCGATATAGCCGCCACCATCAATGGCAACAAATGAGGGATATTCGTCTGTACAAGGCGGCTATACAACTGAAACAAAAACATGACCACAAGTGGGCTCTCAGTAACAATCTTAAACGATCGAGTACTGGGATTTAGCTGTCCCGATCCATGATATCCAATAGTAGCACCACTAAGGCCACTACTACTAGAAGAAGGAGTCAATTGATCTGAAGTGTCCATTGGCTTAATATCATCTCCAACCCCCGGTGTCCCAATGGGTGGCACTGCTGCCATGGCTGCCGGATTCTCGAAAAAATGGCTCACAGTCAATCTGAAGTTCTGGTATATCTTACATACAAAGTCTAGAAAAGGTTGTACTTCATTCTCAAGAGTAGGCCGGAAATTCCTAAGCAAATCAAAGATAATACGAATACAAATCAATCCATTTTCTTCATTATCAGAGGTGAGCACTTGCATTGCAACCCTCAAAAGGTCCTGAACAAAGGGTCGAAGAACTTCACTATGTGGCAGACGATTTAAGATCTCAACCACAATATTGCGGAGCTTATGTTCAGCATTATCAGCAAACTGTGGCTTGGTAATCTGAATGAGAATAACGGAGAATGCCCGAAAGTAGTACTTCAAAAAATTCAAGTACTCCGCCGTGTGTGCTATCTCTAGACTGTCCCTTACCTCCATCGCCATCTGCAGTCTCGTTTGAATAGCTGAGTAACCCAGAAAACAATTGAAAAATGTATACACAAGGGTTTAGTTATATTACTAACAAGTAAATGAAGATCTCTTCAATATAGAATGGGAAAAAATGGAAAGCTGTCGACAGATAATACGAATATAGCTTCTTTATGATAAATAAATTTAAAAAAATAGGAGAAATGGTGCTTGAAGAGAAGAGACAAGAATTCATATAACAGTTATAGATCCTTTTTTGAAGTGTAGAAGACTAGCATGGTTCTAGACCGACAAAAAAGAGGGCGCAAATTCTTGTATACACCAGGTGTATACTATAGACTATAGAAAGAGTATCACTGATATAACTTGAGAGTATCCCTCTTAACCTAAGATTATCCATATAAATTTGGGAGCACCCCTGCTATAACCTAGGAAGCACGGACACTCTACTTAAGGTGGCGTGTCGTGTCCGACACTTCTCCGACACCGACACTCACGAACACTCTGGGACACTTGTTCAACACATGTCTGACTTGCACTATATTGGATTAAAATGATTTTTAGATTTATGTATACCATTT
>ONZE01015488.1:0-10345 GCA_900322265.1 Macarthuria australis
CCCCCCCCCCCCCCCCCGAGTTGTTTGATGTGCCAGTCGAAGAGAAAATTTACGTTTTTTTCTAGCACAATGAGTGTCCTTAAGCCTTCCATATTGTAGGGTCAAACAGGGTTACGGCCCATAGACACAAGACTATTAGAGAACCAAGTGTCCTACACAAATTTCCAATGAGTGGGAAACTTGTGCCTCACAATAATGAACTTGAACACACTGTGAAAATACCACATACCATTGGAACAAATACCCAGACCACAGTGAAAAAGTCTGTCTTTGGTACTCGCCGAGATAATAAAAATAAAAATAGTCCATAAGAAAGAAGGAAGGAAAAATAACATTCAGAAGAGATACCTTCATTATCCCTGCGAGAACAGCGCCTCCAAGGTACACCATATGCTTTCGTCGTGGTGGGTCCTCTATCCTTAGTCTCAGCTTCTATTCATTCGGATAAATAATTTGCAATAAACAAAAACTATATTAGACAGAACTGAAGAATATACTAACAAGGACAAACATTTACTAATCATATATTCATAGATCAGATGGTTAAGACCTTGTTTGGTAAGAACCATCATTTCCAAAAAAAGTCACAACCTCCCTCCCTAATTGGTGTACATTGAGACCGCATTTCGTATGTCAACTACCACTCCACTTCTCACTTCCTATGCAAACCTAAGACAGCTAGTTTCACATTTTGCATAAATTCCATTTTTCTCAAAAATCTAACAACAAACCAAAAGGGGCCTTAGTTTTAGAACCCAGAGAAAACTGCAGCTGGACGTTTTTCACGACTGAAATTTATGATCACAAGAGGTAAAGAATTAATTCATACCAAATGTGTTAAAAAAAAAAACAAAAAAAAAACATACCATGAATACCAGTCTATGTGGATTACATAGCTGATAAATGCACCACCCAGCTAGTGTGTTGGATTACCAATATCAAAATACTATCGAGTGTGAAACATCACAACTGATTAGTCTATTTGGCAATTTATACCAAGACCGTTGATTCCTATCTATTTAATACTCCCTCCGTCCCATTTTAATTGTCCACATTTCCTCTTTAGTTCTGTCCCATTTTAATTATCTTGTTTCTATTTTGGGTCGATTTTATACATTATTATTCCATTAGTACCCCTCTCAATTAATTGTGTTTATTGAGGTTATGTTTGTCGGGAAGTGTAGTTGATGAAAAAGAGAGGGTAGTTAATGGGGTAAAGTTGACAAATAAATTTTTTCTTAAACTTGGTGTATTTTACAACTAGGACAATTAAAATGCGACGGAGGGAGTAACAAGGAGCACAACCATAGTGAAACTTTCTAAAATATCTTTTATTATCTTTGTAAAGACCACCCATTTTTTGACATTCAACATAAAGCTACCTTGTAAAGTTTTACTTTGTCTATATGCAAGCTTCATTCGCAAGCTAGACAAAAGAACATATTTGATGAATCAAACAGGAGTTCATCATTGTACTGCTAATGAAAGATATTTGACCCTCCAGTGTACAGTGTAGGTCTCAGTACGTACCTTTAACCCATCTTTGTTTCCCTTCAGGACGACATCTAGGTATCGGTCTAAGATTTCCTTCTCCAGCCTGTCAAGAAATATTAGTTGTTCATAAAATTACTGCTCATCAGTTTCACTCCACTTGGAATACAGTGAAATAGCTGTAATCCCGCTGAAAGTAATCCAAGTCAGCAATTCATAAAGGAGAGAAAGGTGGGAAATACAGGGCATTGATCACCAAATATCCGAGACCCGTAAAAAAACTTGCAAGGTGTAGAAGGACAAAGGACTTCACATTCAGGAGCAGCTCACACAATATGAAATTGACAATGAAGAAGACAGCTGATTATATCCCAAAATAAATTGATCGGGGAAAACACATCATAAAGGTTAAGCCCACAGAGCCGAGGCCAAGCTCAGAAAGTCGGTGCCATCCAAGTTTCATTTTGCACAACAAGACAGTTGTGCTACTTTTTTCACAATAACAGACATGCATACCATACTCTGTCGTGCAACATGTTCTTCCTTGTATTCAGTAAGCACAAAAGGTTAAGAAAGGGAAAATATGAGGAAAGATATTTAAGAAATTCAATTATGGTTAGTTTGGATAAGTAGATTTGGATTTGAAATCCGGATTTGGGCCAAATTCCTTGTTTGGATAACCCTTGAATTTGGATTTCGATTTCAATTTGGTCCAAATCGAGCACAAGGATTCATGACCACTATCAATTTTGACTCCTCGCGGCCAATATCTACCGTCAATTCTTACATCCATTATCCAGACTTCCCAAAATTAAAATCCAAATCCAAGTGTTATCGAAGCATGATTTGGATTTCAAATACAAGTTTGTAAAATTAGGATTTCGAATCACGAAACTAAAATCAAATCCTTGAATAACAGTCTTACTTAAATGAAGTGAAGAGAATTGAGGGGAAAACGCTGTCAAGATCTTGTTTAAATCTTTTACTCACACTTCAACACGCCAATAGAGATGAACACCATATACTAACTCTAAATTAGATAGCTCCAATTGCTACCTGTTCTTCTGACCCTAAGAAAAGTAAACAAGGTAATTGGCGAGTAGGAGCGTAAGCACAAAGCATCATCTCATGTACAATTCAGTACAATGAATCTTCTCCATCATAAAGAATCCAAAAGTGTTCAAGCATCCCCCCTGTGACCACCCACCCTGGCTAAGCAGGACTCTCGATAATTTACATCCACTCTCCTTCACTACTAAAATCGGCCCTTGGAATGGGCAGGGAGAAAGGTAACAAATATATTCCATCAATAATGTAATCATTAGTAGCATTGAAAAAAGGTAGGATATTTCATTAGTTTTCCCTTCTCTTTCATCGAACCCTCTCTCTTCCTATTGTCAGCTTATTCGCAAGAGAGCAGAAGCAAGAGAGCAGCATCCACAATTAGGAAGCTATCCAGAAACTACTTATTGGTATCCATGTCTTGGGTCCAAATTTCCATCCAGTCCACATTTATCTAACAAACATAATACCAGTTTAGGTAAAGCTTTAACAGTCTCTATATTATGTTCGGTAAGATTATATTGTCTTTGGAAAAGCATTTTCAAACGTTTACCGACTCGGTAGTCCGGGGTACATGGTGCTCCCTCCACTCAAAACAATATGCTGATAAAGCTGCAAAGAACAACGAAAATAATCAGTGAATCTATTGGCATGAAAATTCATTTTGATGACAGAAATAGTCTTCTATCTGTGATTTAGTACAAGTACAAGAATGTCCAACAATTATTCCATTTTAATTGATAAGAGAATGATATCCCAAAGGACTCTATTAACAGTCTGCATTTAATCAGACTTAACTGTTCATTAATACCTGACATTTCTGCTTCAAATTTTCCAACAACAACAAGCTTTTTCTCCCAACTAGGTGGGGTACGTTAAGAAAGAAAACCATAGGAAATTTCATAAAGTGGGAGCCACTTAGGGCTGTGGGACAAAAATAGCATTAGATATGTTCCAATCTTTCATATCTCTTTCAACCACTTCCTCCCAAGTTAGTCTTGGTCCCCCCTACTCCTTCTCACACCCTCATGATATATTACTCCTCTCCTTACTGGCTCCTCCAACGGTTTGCACTGAATATGACCGAACTATGTCAAGCGATATTTCAAATTTGCCATAGGGAAAAAAGGGAGAGAAGAAAAGACTAGCATAGCGGATATCTAAAACAGACTTTCCTTTCGCAGGAAAAAGGTTAGATTCTCACTAAATGAAATTGCATGTATTTTGAGGCAACAAGAAAAGGAAATCAATACAGATTTTTGGAGCTCATTTTCAATTTTAGCAGCAGACTGAATGGACAGATAGTCAGTGTATTTTTGGATTTCTTCATATAATTTCTTGTTTGAGATGCCAAACTTCATTTTCGAACTTTTAGCAATGTCAAAAGCTGCTTGAGGCCATTCAACAATAGAATACTCAAATAACCAGAAGCCATGAAAACGAAGACAGGTATAGAAACTACCAAGCTGCTTAAGCTGCAAACTCAGCAATGAAAAACAAACTCTTCAACCAATCGAGGATATTTACGCCATATGAGAAATTGTGGATCATTGCAAGTGAAAATTTCCGCTTTATTTTAGATGGATTTTATAGAGAATACCCAGTGGAAACTTGCTAAAGCATTAAATACCATGATTTTTATTCCATCTAGAAGTGTAATTAATTAGACATTGGAATGATAGAAAATAAATTTCACAATTAATTAATGATAATCGAAGAAAACAAATGTTGAAAAATGCGCTTAGGCACTCTTCAGCAAAATCAATGCTAAGTAACCAAATGTAAACAATGATCAGCTTTCATACCATCATGCGGTTATCAATATCCATTTCTTGGATGCAGCGGAATACCATATCAGCCATCCCATCACCTTCAACATCTATAAGTTCCTGAAGCAAGTACATACTTTGTAAATTAACACTAAATATTACCAATGACCACCATCTTCAACATCCGCTCTTAACGTTTGGTTGCTCATATGTTTTTATCAAATAATCAGAACGAATTTAGCTTAAGTTAATCCTCGTTGAAGAACCATAAATATAAGGGATTATACAAACCAAAGATTAAGAAGGTGAAAGTTAAGTGCATAGCGATTCAATTTTAAGTTGGTATTGATCTTTTGTTTGGCAATTTGAAACTCGAAGCATACAAATGTAAGTGAATTACCGGAGTGAAAAGAGCTTCAGGAGCCTGGAATCTTTCAGTGCCAACTTTGATGACCCTTCCATCAGGCAACTGACACAACACAGTTGGTAAAGTATCACGACCAAGGAAAATGTAACAAAGACAACCTCCAATAGCATTATTATAGAAATGATGACTTTAAAAAAAGATAATTTTCTTCCTTTGTGTCATACATTTTCAAAAGGTTTGATACGTGAAATTCTCAAGCATTAAAGGACATCTAAATAATGTCCCATTTTTCACAAGCTAAAACAGAAAATAGCACATATGTAATTTCCAAAAGATGTTGTTAAGCACATCAACTTACAGTGTATTTCTTCATCAGAATAGTGGTCTCAAGTCCCAATTGATATTCACGTTTGTAATCATAACTGCACTCAACTACAACTGGTCTTAGATATAAATGAAAATTAATTCCAGAAAGTTTTTTCTTGCCAAACTTGTCCTAACCTTACATAGCACAACTTCTCTTTGATTTGTCTGACGGTTTCAAAATCAGCAGCCCGATTCATTGCATACCTTCACAAGAGACGCAAATGTCAATTGAATTGAGCAACAGCACCAAAAATTTGAAAGGAAGAAACCAGCATGAATTATACCAGCTTATAGCAAAGAGAAATTATCCTCACCCTCTCCGTGAGAGTAAATCCACAAGGTAAGAAGTTATATGCCTGCCTGCCACATTCATTCGCTTTGTGAGATGTGGGAATGAGTAGCCATCAACAACTGGAACCTGGAAAGGAATGTTCAATTTAATCATAAGTCCTTTACTAATACTCCCTCCATCCCACTTTTATATGTCACAACTTGCTATTTTCGTCGTCCCATTTTAGTTGTCACTTTCTACATCCAAATTATTTTTACTCTGGTATACCAAGATTATCCTTATTCTAAATCTTTCAAAAACAGCAAGTTTTTATCATTAATATACTTTACCATTGCTTCCAATTTAACACCATATCAATCACTACATATGTAATTTGTGACATCCCATGTGAGACGGAGAGAGTAGCATTTTTCTTGTCGTACTGTCTTGCCGATACAAATGAAGCATATTCGTCTATGTCTGTTGGAGCTATTGTTAAGACTTCCATCCATGTCAAAACATATTCTACTAAGAAGTATATATCGCTGAGTTTTTATTATAAAAAAAAAATGTTAGAAAAGGTGACTTCTGCTTGTAACAGAATAGCAATTTCATTAAACTCCTCCCACCAACAAACAACAAAGAACAACATGGGCAATAGCCAAGAAGAAAAAGAGAAGAAAAAGTATACATTATGTTTACATTGTAGAATGTTTAACACAAACCAGGCATGTGTTTAGAATGGTTGAGAAGATTGACAGAGGACGTACTGAATCCTAACTTATGGCATACCAGATGATTATGTTGATGTTATGGCACATGCTTTGAGTTATGTCTTTATTCTTTACACAATTTCACCCCAACTCCTCCCCAAAGTTAATGTCAACATTTTTCACAAGTCTAAATTAACAAATCAAAGTTATGAGTTGTGAATGTTGAAAAACAATCCTTTTGCACAAGAAAGCTGTTTCAGTAACACAAGCATGTAAATAGAAATGGATATCCAGTATCAACCGAATTACAAGCTCATATAAATTGCAAGAATAGAACTTAGTAAGCAAACAATTGATTTTATATGCTAAGGATATCCATGCATAAGACCAAAATTCAGAAAATATTGCCACTACAGTACCCAAAGAAAAGAAGGCAATGATTTGAAGACTTACCACATGAGTAACACCATCACCAGAATCAATGACTAGTCCAGTCAGCAAACCTGAAAGTAAAGGCAGTCATTGGAACAAAGCCAATGAATGCGGTGTTTAGGGCTCGTACCAAAACCAAGAAGATGGGTATATTACATTGTTTCACAATTGTATTTTCACTTTTTAGGGCTCCAAACATATGCAGTTCTTTAAGAAATCAAGTGAAAATTGCACTCATGTGACTTACGGCACCTTGAGCGTATAGGGTTAAGACCGCTTGGATTTGGATGAAGACACCAGAAAAGTTGTATCTCTCAAACATTGTCTCGATCTACATTAAGGTTTGAATTACATCAAATATTTCTAGTAATATATGAGCAAACATTGCCACAACTATGAATAGAAGATTATGTAAAAAAATCTATGCGTATGTTGATCAACTCTCTAGAGAATATTATGTACCATTTTCTCACGGTTTTTTGAGGGATTTAGTGGCGGGTCAGTGAGTAGAATCTTACACTCCATAGGATCTATCTGTTAAAGATCGCACAAGAGAACAGAACAAAGATCAAATGAAATTAGAGACAAATTTTATATAGGCTTATAAACTCTTGCTTTAAACAAAATGAGAAACTTGTTACCTTCAATTCGTTGAAGAATGCATGGTCCCAGATATGACACATGTCATCCCAGTTCTGAATGATACCGTTGCTGACAGGATAAGAAACATCTAGTTGGTTTCTTAAATTTACACAAGCCTCTCCAACAACAATGTCCTATAATGGACACAAAAAGAGTCATATGAGCAATCCTCATGTACTAGATAAGATTTACAAACGCTAATAATAACAAATATTTTTAGCAGATGATCCATATAATGCTCCTAAGATGAGCAAGCAATTCAAACGGGCCACCTTTGTATCTAAATAAAGGATAATTGACTTGCCTAGGTTTGAAATTCCCACCTTCACTTCTTGTTCCATTAATGAATCTTCATACCGCAGCATAGGCTTTCCCACCACACAAGGGAAAACCGAGGTGGGGAAATTCTCTCCAGCAAACCCACACTTAACATACTGCAATGAATAAATAGAAGATTGGAATACTTGTGATTGAAAAATCAAACAATACAACATCCATAATGTAGCTACCAAATGGGGGCATCATTAAGGTAGATCACATTATCAAATATACCCAGCATCACAAATATTGAGTAGATTTTCTACAAATGACGAGATTATTCTTGTTTTAAACAAATATCCAATGTCTTATCTAGTAACAATTCTCACAATAGAGTTTAACCATGCTCCTTCTATTCCAGATACTGAATAAACTAGTAAGTATTTTGAAGGGTGACACAATATCTTTTTTACTGCATAGCTGAATTGAAGTGGTTCAAGTGATGAATTCCAGACCTTGGATTGCATTGTAATGACCTCAAAAGGTTAAAAAGTTAAACATAAAAAGCAGGCCTCTGCAGGCAAGGAAGCTTGTTGAACAAAGGGTAAGTTGAAGAATATATTCCTTGATTTTATCCGTACTATGATGTCTTTCTTTCCTGAATTCTCTTATATACGCTTTATCTTCCTCCCATATAATATACCATCGTTGCCATCCTACCTCGTAGCGCAGTGTCATTTGGCCTCCCTCATAGCACTCTCAGCCTGGAGGCCAAGGTTTCGAATCATGGGAGTGCGTGCAAGGCCAACGGCTTGGCTTACCAAGACAGGTTTCTTCCCCTACCCATGCCTTAACCCTGTTCACCTAGGTCATATACCCTCGTTGACGATGAGAAAAGAGGCACTATCAGGTCAATATGAGCTCAAACTATATGGTACAACAATGACAACAACAACCACCCTGTGTAAACCCGCCTCGAGGGCAGGGTCTGAGGGGTCAATTGTACGCAGCCTTACCCCTGTGTTGGAACTATCTGCAACTACACAGTACATAAGAAGTGGAGAGAGTTTAATGAGCCATTCTGATTTAGTCCATTTTAATCCAAGGCCAAAGAATAGTGAATCGTTTGGCTGCATTCGGAATAGTACTTTCAAACTATATGGTAATAGCAGGGAAAATCTTTATGTTGAATGACCAACACAGGAGGATATGACATAAAGCACCAACAAAGTCTCAGTCCTTTAGCTCATAATCCAGCTATGCTACTGTTGGCTGTTTTATTGCCTACCATTATGGCCTAGCCCGGAGTCATCGTGACTTTTGGCATGTCTCACCCATAAAATGAGCCCAAAAGAGCTTTCACCAACTAAATGCACTGCCTTAAGCTAGACATTTCACCAACAAAGTAAATCAGCACAAAAGATTGGCTAATAAGGTTTTAAGCGTCTAGTATGGGAAAGAAGAAAGCTCTGGAATGAAACCAAGTCTTTGTCATATACAAGGTGGTGCTCCTTTAGTACCTCTTCGATAAAGTAAGACCCCAGAAAGGCAATGTACTCCAATGTTTCCCAGTTTACTTTCCATTCCACAGAGCAGCAGTGCATCCTACTGATATTTGCATAAAACTTTTGAATACTCAATAAAACCTTTTTGGCACCAAGATAATTACTCCTTGGATTGACTAGTGGGACTTCATTCTTTAAAAGTTATTCATTCTAGAAATTCAGCCCTCACGAATAAGAATACAGATGTAAGCCTTTTGGAATATTCTTAAGAGTCAGAAAAGTTGGCGCCATTCAACCTCAAGAATCAAGTTCTTCCGGAGGAATAGTAAACGGATCTACAAGGTATTATAGATATCTACACCATTGAACCCATCTAACATTCATTTATGCTTAAATCTGGAAAGTTCTTCATATGCTCATTGGATAATCTTGATGTACCCTGAGTTGCTCAACACTCTCCAATGTCAACCCAAATTAACTGTGTTGTGCCCTCGAACCCGGGATGCAATCTCAATGGAAACTTCAAATTAGACGAAAAAAGAAACCTCGAGAATAGCCAGGGCTGATACTTGGATCATTGTTAAAATCGCTGCACCCAGGACTCTACCAGCCTAGCACATTATCTGCTCTTATCATCTGCTACAAATAGAAAGTACGCTAGTCACAGTTACCTAATTTTGCAAGAGGTATAACAGCTATATTAGGTGAAGGTCTCAAACTCGATATTCAATGCCACTTTTGTTCACATTATTCTGCACCCAAAAAAGTAGTTTAATTCTAGAGGAAGAATCTAAGATTCTGGGTTTTTCAAATTCTGCATCTGGAAAGCAACCTCGTTTCCAATTGCCCCACTAGAACAGCCAGAAAAAGTAAAAATGCCGACAAAAAATCTAGAAGCTTATCCAATTTTACAAAACCTAAACTACAATTTGAAAAATAAATTTGCTTTACTCAGCAAGATCTTAACCCCCAAATCAATAGTTCAATATATCCATTCTGCATCTACCATTACAATTATTGCCAGGGACTTATATCACACAACATGTTGGAGATCATTCGAATGAAATCAAGGGTATTATTGCCCATAAAATCACCCGAATTTCGAACTATTGCCAGATCAAGGGCATTTCGAAATAGTAACCAAATTTGTAGCACTTTTAGATTATTGATTACAATTGACTATAATCAATAAAAAGAATTTCACAAGTCAAGTTCTGTTTCGAATTTAGTATTGAAAGGAAAACAAATTCCGCGAAGAGAAAACGGAAAGGAGATCGTTTTATTGCGAACTTACCCCAGTGCCGTTATCACAAACGACGACATTTCTATTGTCCATCAGGTGATCTTCTACAGCGTCTCTGACTTACTGGTGGGAGGAAGATAGAGTTGTAAGAAGAGCCCAGTGAAATGCTTGCAAATGCAGAAAGGCAAACAATGGCTTGGATTGGAAGTGTCATAATGAGTGAAAA
>ONZE01015584.1:0-13109 GCA_900322265.1 Macarthuria australis
TCATAAGTATAAAAAAAAATAGGGGTAATGACTAATAGGTACCACTTTAAAGTTTTAATTCCTAATAGGTGCCGCAAGTTTTAAGAAATTCCTAATAGGTACCCTTTTTGTGTTGGGATTGGGACCGCGAAACTTCCAAAAGCACCTATTAGGAATTATGAAACTTATTTGGTACCTATAAGTCCTTGCCCCAAAAAAGGAATGACTAGAGTACAACTTGAGACTACGGGCACAAGAAAGTAACCATTGGAACATTAATAAACTATACTTCAAAGACAAAGGTAGCAATATCTGAACTCATACTTGATGCACAATAATTAACCTTAACTAACATTAAAATATTCAGGTAGCAATATCTGAACTCATACTTGATGCACAATAATTAACCTTAACTAACATTAAAATATTCTTCCATGATCCACAGTGACCCAACAGGTTGACCAGACCTAAATATCCAGGAGGAACCCAGGTTTGGATAGGTTTTTTAATTTACTTTAATTAACACTCATCCAAAACAGAAACCTCTCAAACACATGTAAAAGTCTTGTCAATTATTATTACACACAGATTGCGCTAGAGTTAACCTAAAAAAAATCACATGCTTGAGTGACCAATTCTAACATGAACCCTATGCCATGATGTGTTGAGAATGCCTCTTAAATTCCATATTTCTTCCACTTTTTCTGGTTGTACGTTTGCTGCAATATCCACCTGTCATCGGGAGAAAAAAAAAAAAAAAAAAAACAAAAAAAAAACATGAAATTCCCATAATCGCAATTTCTTTTGGGCAAAGTGGGCCCCTGGATCCAGACTATAACATACATGATCCAGAAGCCCATAAGTAACCAGATTGGGCAAGCCCAAACCGCTGTGTGCACGGTGCACCAAAAATCTTACCCACTGGAAATTTGTAGCAAAGCCATGGATATCACTGTGACTAGCACATAACACTAGATTTCTCATTCTTTTTGTGAAGATTGAAGAACTTAATCACTAATTTTATAGCTGCTTTCCATCACATGTTTGTATAGTCACATCAAATCAAAAAAACAACGCTAACGATAGTAATCAGATAGATAGAAGGAAAATAATAATAAGTCTGATATTATTAAACCAGGGGCTAGTAGTCTAGGAAAATCTGAATTTTTATTGTCAAAGCAACTGCTATGTGAATTGGAATCAAACAAGCCTATGATTTGAGGTACATATTCATTTTGAAGGTGACGAAAACATAGTTATTAAAGGACTTACAGGAGAAAGCCAGATACCTCGAAAAAAATTATATTAACATCATTGATGCTAAGAAATATATTCAAAACTGTAACCATATCATAATTCTTCGCACAACAATGAGTTGCAGATTGGTCCGCTCATCAAGGGCATTCTAACAAATGATTTTTATAGTAATCCAAGAAGTCTCCGTAGACTATGCTTTTATTCTCGTTGGTAATAGAGGTCAGGGGTATCCTTCAAAAGGAGAACTCTTTAACCATCTTTCTTGCCTTTATAAAATAAAATTGGAACAAAAAACGGGAAAAACAGCTGTAATGGAGTTTTGTTTAACGAGATTTTAACTCACCGCTTTGGCAACAATCTCAGCTTCATGTAGAACCTCGACATTAGCCTCGAAAAACACCCATGCCCACCTGTCACTGGAAATTCCATCTGCTACATATGGAACCCCAGTTTTTTGGTATCTAGAAGCTTCCACCCAGGTTTTTCCGCCATCTATGGATACATCTACTCTTTCAATCCCACGCCCACCACCTGAGACTGCATATCCCTTGACTGTTACCTACAGCATTCAAAAAGCTTGCACAACTTTAGTCAGGCAAAAGGGATCCGGAAGATTCCGAACTATAACTAGTTTGGTATAAGATAATGAAACAGTAAAATGGTTAAGCCTTGTATATAGAATTATATCAACATAAGCAGGACGTGGTAATGAACTTCATTCTATTCCTGTATTTTCAGTACCATTTGAGGTATGAGTATGAGTAATAAAGAAAAACAATTACCATCAATTATTAGCTTAATCAAATGAACCATAGATGTACGAGAAATCAAAGGAGAAAAGGTGGACAAAAGTCTATGAACACGAATTCCCATTTCAGGTATTTGTATGAGGATTTAAGAGTAAAGAATCAAACACTCATGCCAATCCAACTGAGTTATATGGAAAACTGTGCCGCAAATCAGGGAATCAATGGAATAGCTTTCACAGTATTTGATACTATGTAGTATGATAAACTAGTAATAAGTGTCATTCACAGAACTCATTGAACAATCGGTATGTAATCAAACATCTCATGGTTGCTTTACCAGAGGTTTGCAGTCTATAATCAAATTCTTTTATGTTCTTTAGTTACAAGTTAATGTTCTATATCAGTTTAACACGTCAAAAGTCAAAACCTTGAGTTTAATAACCAATCACCTCTTCGATCATGGAAGAGGAAGAAACAATGAACATGAATAATTCTACGTTAGGAACTTAAATACAATAACCATATGGAGAATTCAACATGTATCAAATCTAAATGGTGGATAAACATATACTCGATTTACATAACGGGATCGTTTTTTTTTTCTTTTTCTTTTTTTGGTGGGGGGTGAGATTACCTTTCCGTCCTTCAAAACATTGGTGTCTTCTAGGGAACAGATGACGCACTGTTGAAAAAGGAATTAACACGAGTTATACCATTCAGTTCAACGAACAACAAGTCTTCAAAGACATGATTAGATTTCCATTCAAAGAGTTCTACACAAGTTGTTCACAGATATCAATTTATTTGGTCTATATGAACTTATAAGAGGATACTAGCTATAAAGCCTATTATTACCTGAACTGGGAAATCCATTTGAGGTCTCCTTGATGACCAATTTATATTTTCCCAATTAACAGAAGGAGGGAACATTTTATAATCCTTCTGCATGAAGAAGCCCTGTAGACACCAGCAAGAAATAGGTAAACAAAAGAACCAGCGAGAAAAAAGAAAGGCAAATTATAGAAATCAAACATTAGTCAACCTGACATTCTTCAGCAATTACATTAATGGAATCCAACCATTTCACCGAACGTGCACCTATAACACCGGGTACAACCACACGTAATGGATAACCGTGATCCCTGTTAAGAGTCTATCGTAATACCACAAAGCAGAGAAATTTGTGTTAAGAGGGGTAAAACAAAAAATTTCAGCAAGTGAACACTATTAAACTAGACATGAGGACGAACAAAGGAAATTCTACACCATGTAGTAACCCAGGATATGCATGAGCACGATTGAAAAATCAATAACAAAGGCCACTCTTTCTAAAATATCGAAAATCAGTAAAACAGAAGCTTTCATCTTTAAACTTTTTTCCCTTCTTCTATGCTCTCAGCCCAAATATTATGGCAGTGAAATCATATAAATGCATGATGTGTCCAGAAAGAATAAATAGCGATCAGAAACAAACTTAAATCAAGAATACTAACACAGTAACCTAAAATGGTTTCAGTATTCTGCCAATCTGTCTTTTCTTTGCTGTGATTTACGACAGAGAGAAAAAAGTTTGTAAAAGCATTCTGATCCACATCTTCAATCTCTTCATTTAGGAGGCGAAACCATAACAGATTCCTCAACCCACCGCTCACCAAGAAAAAGGGGATATTAGCAACAAAAATATTCAGCCCAGGAATCAAGCAAAATACACCTTCAACCAACAACACAGAAATTCAACATGATTTTTTTTAAAAAGGATAAGTGATCAAGAACTTAAGAACAGCGACCAGTTAGCTCGGATCGAATATGTCATTGAAGTGAATTTATATCCCATATGAAGACAAGTCCCACCATCCATTGTAGCATGATATTCAAAAGGTTGATGCGAATTTAGAATTTGCAATGGTGATGAAGAAATAAGGCAGCAATGACTTCAGTAATAACTGAGAGATAGAGAGAGTGATGAACTGTTGCTATAGAACTTACCTCTCCATTCATTTCATAGGCAAGTAATACATCAGCTTCAGGGTTAGTTGCCTGAATCAGTGGAATTGATGCCTTATAAGGACCTCCATTCTCCTCCTATTTGTCAAGGAAAAAAGAGGCCAGTCAAACTCACCAATCAAGTTGGTGAAGTGGCATGATTAAATTTAAAAACTTGTTCAACCAAGAAAACAAGAACAAAATGAAGCCTAAAGGTCCTGAAATTTTATTTTATTTTTTTAAAAAAAGGCATTACCTTACACCTATCAACACTGACAAATTCAACATGCTTCCCACCATCTGGTGTACTATTTGACAGCTTAGGAATACCAACAAGTTCAAGCACATCTGCTAACTTAGCCCCACTCCAAACAGCTGAATAAAGCATGCAAGATAATGAAGATGTTAGAATGATGGGTGAGAGACAACTTCCTANNNATTTAGACAAAGACAACTGCCTATAAAAATACAGAAACATAAACCCCAACAACACCCAGTTAAAATCTCGATCTGAGCAGGTTTGGAGAGGTAAAGATGTACGCAGTCTTACCTCTACTGGAAGACCAAAAGAGAGATTGTTTCGATAGACCCACATAAAAAAAGAAGGAATTTTTTCTTGAAAGAAAAAGGTAAAAAAGATATGGAAAGAGTTAGAAAAATAGATGAAAATTAAATAAGAAAATAGCATAATTAAAATAAATAAATAACAAATAGCTAAGTCAAATATAAAATTCGATGAATTATATGGTTTATGTAAAGTTAGCTATTGGATATTTGGATGTAATATTATAAGGGTAAGGGAATTAGTCATAGATAACACAAACTATGATATGGGGTACAAATTTTAAAGCAAAGGAACTCATTTATGGTCCGGAATATTAATCCTCGAGAAACATAGAGTCCTATTAAGGGTTGAGTCCTTAATTAGACTAAGTAGGGCCAAATTATTCCTAATCACTTCGTCCCAACTCTTTCTAGCCGCCCCCTGTCTCTCTTACAGAAAGGATCAACTTATATAAGCAACGTCTCACAATTAAATATAATAGGTGTACACCAAGTCTTTCAAGAAGCAAGCACAGGATGGCGTTTTACATACTATTTATGCAATCAGCAATATTCCATAAAGTCAAGCATCAGAAACACTCAAATTAGATCTCAAGACTGAAGCGTTCACACCTGTTTGCTTCCTTTTCTAATTAGATAGATGAACAAGTGCTTAGAGAAAAAAGCATCAATAGTCTAGTGCTTGGATACTGAATCCTTATACTCTAATATGTGAGGAATTATCAGAAACTGCCACAATATATTGAAAAATAAAAATAGAAAATAGAATTCATATTGAAAATATCAAACCATTTCCTATGGCAGAAACATCCCAGCCAACTCCTCGCACTTTTCTGGTTTTGCTCATGGCTGTCCTACGGTTCCCTGCGCACTGCAATGTCCAACAACAGATTTAATCCATTAGCCTCAAATTTTTTTAATCTGTAGTTGATCACATATTTCCCTTATTATTTTTTCCTTTTTTCTTTTTGTTTGGGTTGTTGGTGTGTGGGGGGGGGGGAGTGTAGAAGGCATGTGCCAAATCAAGCACCACTTCACAAACAAAATGCTTGCAACCAAACTAACCTGTAAAGTGGCAGTGACTGTATACTTTGGAAGGTTCCTGTCATGTGAAAAAAAAATTGAAGCTTTTCTCAATCACCCAACAGTACACAGGAAAAAAATAACAAAAAGCTTGGAAGGGAGGAATTAGCTGCCAAAGTGCGAAGGAAGCTCAAAACTTGGGAAGGTCACGTATTTTCTTATATGAATTCAACGATAAGGGAATAACCAATCTACTCTTATTGAGAGCATAACATGTTCTCCTTACCATATCTCTTTCATAGAGAGATCCTTTTGGATTCTGATCAAGCCGGTAATAGAAAGACGATATCTGCACAAATAGAATAGCAATTCAGATATAAGTACTAAGCAGTGAGAAATTAAAAGAAGTACAAACAATCTTGCAGTAAAATAGACCTTTCTATGTCTTCAACAAGAGGTATTGGTCCATGATTTCTCTTGTAAAACAAATCTACTGGAGTCACATAAGATGATATGAGGGCTGATCGTGGCGGCTCCGCGTTGAAAGGCTCCTACACATAAATGAATACTGATTATTTAAAGGATAGACTGAGTAATACTTGCTAGGGGCAAAGACTAATAGGTACCAAATAACTTTCATAATCCCTAATAGGTGTTATTGAAAAGGTCTTCTTCAAAATGTCAATACAAAAAGTGAACCTATTAGGAATTTTTAAGAAGTTGAAAAATCTATTAGGAATTAAAACTTCAAAGTAGTACCTATTAGTCATTATCCCTACTTGCTAACAATAAAAAGTCATACGTGTAAAATGTCACAAGAAAAAGGAAAACGAACATGTATATTTGCAATGTCCTATAATAATACTTATTAACAATATCCTTCAGTAATCCCAATTTTATTATCAGAAATTTATGGGCATTTCCTAGAATTTCACCTCAAAATATGAGTGCGTTTTGTGGAACACATGAAACAAGTGAGGCATTATGTTGGGAGAATCTACTGGTGTATGCGTGAGACATGAGGAGTACTCAACACGAAGACCATTATAAACAACAGAAGACACAAACCCCAAACTACAAGATACAACTGCAAATGCTTCTTGAAGCACACTAAAATCTGATTATAAACACCTAAATAGAATGTTTTTTGTCTAAGAGCAAACAAAAGGACTTTGCTCAAAAAATTATCAAATGAAAAAACTTGATTGTAGACAACTTGAAGTTCATGCAGATTAATTTGTCTTTTTCAGCCCTTGTGGATCGCACTTTATGTGCATGATGCAATAGGTTGTTTTGTTGCACTTAAGCCAGGTGGCATTTGAGGAAGCCGCAATTTAATTCACACTAAATTTATTCAACAGAACCCCCTTCATGACTTGCAATTAATCTGCATTGCTCAATTTCGCCGATTGCAGTAACACATTGAATCCACTAATTTGCTCTTGATTTCGCCGGTTTCTGCCAATTGCAAGAACGGGGTTTGCTCTAAAAGTTATCAAACAAACAAAAAACAAACAAAAAACCCAGTTACAAACATTACTGAGTACCGAGTGAACCTGAAGTCCATGCAATTTAATTTCTCTCTTTCAACCTTCCTGATGCAACATGATTGTTTATCGCGCTTCAATTTCCTTCCAAATGCCGTAGGAATAAGTATTTAATATATATGTAAACACACAAATTCTTGTATACACTCATTTCATATTATGGACCGTGGAAGAGTACCCTTACTATAATTTAACAGTACCCCATGTTAACTTGAGAGTGCTAATGTTAACTTGAGGGTATCCCTGTTATGACTTGAGAGTACATCCTGTTATAACTTGATAGTACTCGCTCGTTAACTTAAGAAGCTATCCCTAATTATCTTTGTGTAAATTTACATTATACACGTGGTGTACGCAAGTCATGTTGATATATATCTCCAAATCCGAACCCAAACAAAACTCTTATCCTAATTAAACTAGACAATTGAAGATAACTAGGATAATCAACCAGCAGTACTCATAACAAGCTCCAAACCAACAAAACAAAAGGGGAAAAAAAGCATAATGATCCTAAAGATAATTGGTGAACCATATGCTTAATCATTCTAGAAATTCTAAAATCGGTTTACTTCCTCTAGGCCTTAAAATTACTGTTATGCATTGACATTCAACTTTTTTCAGTTAATTCAAACTGATAACAATATATTTCAAAAACTGAAGACAACATAAATTTTCCTTCCACCAGTTATTTTCCCCACAATCAACCTTTCCTCTTCGTAACAAAACCAAATACTTTCTATTTCAAGTTTCAACTATGCAATATTCACAATCAATCAATCCACAAGCAATTTAGATTTCACAATTACCGCCACAACACCAATACTTCCAAAATAAACAAAAAGAAAACGGAAGTTAATCGACGAACAAGCAGGAAAGAGAAAGAACAGCCACATGCCTTGGAGTTGATGACAAGAGAAGAGTGACGGGGTGGTTCCTGAGAGTAATCGGACGGCGCTCTCAATCCCGGCATTTCTGATCAATCTAGAGAGAGAAAGTGAGTGATGGAAGGATCGATATTGATGGCGATGTTGGAGGAGACTATAGAGAGAGAGAGAAGGGGAAAGGAGTGGAGGCGTCTTGCCTATTGGTGCATGGTGGTGGATTGTGGCGCCGGAGGCTCTGTCCCTCTTTGTGGTCTAGAATCTCAATTTGGTGCCAACTTACTCTTTTTAAAAAAAGAAAAATAGTGATAATGTACCACTTTAAAGTTTTTTTAATAATAGGTTCTCAAAATTTTAAATGTTTTTAATAGGTTTACTTTTGTATTGATATTTTTTATGAAGATGCTCATCTATTAGAAATTATGAAAGTTATTTGGTACCTATAAGTCCTTGCCCCTTTTTTTAAGTTGGAAGAAAGAAATTTAAGAGTATTTTCCAGTGAAAATTATCGGAAATAAGAATACTACTAAATTTAAGGGACATGCATGGGACCACACCCTAGACCTAGGGCTGCACAAAAGAAACCGGAAAACCGTCCTGATCCAATCAAATCCGTACCCGTCAAAGCGATAACCGTACCGGCTTGGGACCGGTTCCGGTATGGAAATTTGAAAAACCGGTTCAACCGGTTCCGGTTACGGGTTGGGATTTAGAAACCGGTTCGAAAATACCTACCGGTTGGAAATAATAATAATATTATTATTTACCCATATTCATCAATCGTTTGTTTTTTATTTGCTAATAATATTAATGTTCACATTGAATCTCCATTTGAGGATTGAATTCTGCGGGGATGTTTGCTTCTGGATTCATTTTTCATTACATCATTCATCATATTGATCACTTAAAGAGCAGACTCCAAGTGTCCAAAGTCTCAATAGGCGATTTCTTCACTAATCCTTTCAGCATTTTCTCTTGCATTACGTTCCTTTTTTATTAGTATTTTTTAAAATTGTCATTTTCAATTTAACACTAAGGTGCCATGCTTGAAGACTAGAATATGTAGTAGTACCACCAGATGAGCAATTTTTACCAGGAAAGAGTCCAATGCTTAGTTACATACTAGGAAATTTTTATAAGACAACCGGTTACGATGCGGGAAACCGGTTGAAACCGGTAACCGGTTAAGCGGTTTCCCGGTGCATGCGGTTTCCCGGTGAATGCGGTTTCGATTCCGGTTCTAGATTTTGAAAAACCGGTTGCATGCGGTTCCGGTTCCGGTTCCGGTCTAAACAAGCGGTTACCGTCTCGCGTTCACCCCTACCTAAACCTTCACGAAGGGAGTGGAAAATGTTGGACCGCCAGATTTTTGTTTATTTTGCGGAATATTCTTCATTTTCTTTACTTTTATAACCTTGTGGACCTTAATAACCTCCCATTAGAAGGACCCTGGCCTCAGTGACATTCCTGATTCAGATCATTTACATCGTTGAGTTACTAAATTATCTTTTACCTAGGTGTGCCTTGACTAGGGATGGCAACGGGTATCCCTACCCGATCTGTTTGGATAGGATATGGATAGTATAAATTAGACACTTAATGGATATGGATAGGGTACGAATATATTATGGATAAGATATGGATAAGTATAATGTACCCGATGGATATCTATATCCGACCCGATTAAATTTTTTTTTGTGGAATTTTTTTTGAGTGAAAACATATTAACATTGCTGCCAGTTTTTTTTCTAATTTAAGAGAAGAACCCAAGGCCCAATAACAGTGATAACATATTAACAGTGATAGCATACTAACATATTAACTTTTAGTTGGATATCCAGTTTTTTTAGTTGGATGTAATTCTATTATCAACTTGGCAGTGGAGTGATGCAGCTAATATACTGTACGTAATTTTCTGCTAATAGATTAATATTGCCTTCTAGACTTTGAGTACACTATTTTTTTTCTTGTAGTTGTACAGCATCAAACATCTCAACTCAATTACTATATGAAAAATTATGGAATTCAAAAAATTAATCGGATATCCAGTGGATACCCACTTACCCGTTGTACCCGATGGATATAGATATAGATATGGATGAATAAATTTTATTTTTAAAAGGATATGGATTAGATAAAATAGATGGATATTATTATGGATATAGCCCTATCCTATCCATATCCTATCCATTGTCAACTCTAGCCTTAACAAAGGTTCGATTTATTTTAAATGCTTTTTATGATTTAACATTAGTATATTCATGTGTTTCATTGGAATTTTTCTTAAAAATTCAAATAAAAAGTGCTCATGGATACTCTTGAGGTATTTGAAAATTATACCGGATATTTCTGAGGGTTCATTGTTTACATATTCAATAGTAATACAACTATTATAAATTAGTAGCATCCATCCTACCAGGGGAACCCAGTATAATTTCAAATACCTCATGGTATCCAATACAATTTCCTTATAATTTTATCTAGTAAACTAACCATCACATAAGTCATGAGAATACCCAAATGGCTAGTTTTGGATAGGTGGATGTGGATTTGGATTTGAAATCCGGATTCGGGTCAAATTTCTTGTTTGGATAACACTTAGAATTGGATTTGGGTTTGGATGAAATGCAAATGGAGCGGAAGAATTCGTCAACCGCTATCAATTTTTGTCCTCTGTCGTCAATATTTGTGGACAATCCTTACATCCGTTACTCAGGGCTTCTCCAATTCCAAATTCAAATCCAAATCCAAGTGTTATCCAAACATGATTTGGATTTCAAATACAAAGGGATTTCAATCACAAAATCAAAATCAAATCCTTAAATACAAATGCAGTCTTAGATATATTAAATGAGTTATTTTCTTATCCTTAATCATGTCAAATGACAATTTTACCCTTCCATTTTTTTATATAGTTTCAAAATTCCATGCTAGTTCAGCCAAAACAGTCTGCTACAAATTTTCAATGGCTATTGAACATCAATGCACAAACCATTCATGTTCCCGCCAAAACCATCCATCATATTCATCAAACAATTCTCTCATTCTTCTTCTCTCTACCAAAAACTACCACCATCTCTATCTGCTCTTGCGGATAAATGCAACTCAATGAACCAACTCAAACAAATCCATGCCCAAATGATTATCTCTGCTCGAATTCACGATAATTACGCTGCAAGCCGATTGCTATCTTTCTGTTCTCTTTCGGACTTTGGCGACATAAATTACGCTATAAAGCTATTCAATCACATTCAAAACCCGAACAATTTTATGTACAATACAATGATTAGAGCCCAAGCTAGTTCTGTAAACCCCTCTTGTTCTTTGTCATTGTACGTAGAAATGAGAAGAATGGGTGTTATACCTGGTAAGCATACATTTCCTTTTCTATTAAAAGCTTGTTCCAATATGAAGTCGATTAATGGGTGTAAACAAGTTCATTCGCATGTATTAAAATTTGGGTTGGGTTTAGATTTGCATGTTGTTAATGGATTAGTGAGGGGATATAGTGTTTCTGGGTGTTTGGCGTATGCCCACCAAGTGTTCGATGAAATTCCTGAGAGAAATTTGAGCATTTGGACGAGTATGATTTGTGGGTATGCCCAAAATGACTGTTCAAACGAGGCTTTATTGCTCTTTAATCAAATGCTTATTGATGGGTTCGAACCAAATGGTGCAACTTTAGCATCTGTATTATCAGCTTGTGCTCAAGAAGGTTGTTTAGAAGTAGGAGAAAGGATTCAAAAATTAATGAAAGAGAGAGGGATTGAAATGGGGGTAATTCTGGGAACTTCATTGGTTCACATGTATGCCATGAATGGAGCTGTGATTAAGGCTAGAGAAGTGTTTGAAAGTATGCAAGAGAAGAATATTGCAACATGGAATGCCATGATTCATGGTTTGGCTATTCATGGGCATGGAGTTGAAGCACTTCGTCTTTTCCGACAACTCGAGATGGTGGGGATCTTACCTAACCACATTACGTTCATAGCAGTCCTATACGCATGCTCCCATGGCGGTTTCCTCGAACAAGGCCATGAAATTTTTCGTTCGATGAAGAATTATTATAATATCGAGCCCAAAATCGAGCATTATAGTTGTATGGTCGATCTTCTTGGTCGAGGGGGGAAATTAGTAGAGGCCGAGAAATTTATACGAGACATGGCATGGGAAGCCGATGTGATGATTTGGGGAGCATTGTTGAATGCTTGTAGAAGATGGAGGAATATCGAGGTTGCAGAAAGAGTGGTAGAAGAAATTTTAGCTTTGGACCCTCAAAATCATGGAGTTCATGTTGTTTTGTCCAATATGTATGCAGAGGTTGGGAGGTGGGAAGATGTCTCAAGGCTAAGAAAGGTGATGAAAGAGGGAAGGTTGAGGAAATTACCTGGGTGGAGTTTGGTGAATGATGGTGGTTGATGTATAGTAGTATGTTTACACTTTATGTTTCATGTTTTTTTGTTTTTTTTTTCCAATTAATAATTTGCCTATTATTGACAAAATAAAACCAGATATTATATGGTTGTTGAATGCCATTGTTTAAGCCTTTTCTATCTCTCTAAATTATCAACTGGTTGGAAATTATTAACTGACAGTGGAAAATTCTGAATAAATACAGATAATCTATTATGACACTGAATAAGAACTCTGGTGAACAAGGAGAGGTGTGTCAAATGTGTGGATTTTTTCATGGTTTCTCATAATTTAGCTAGATCAAATAATTCATGTGAATATGTTGAGTCTCTTGTTTGCTGATGATCATTTTCTTCATAAAACAGTTAATATATGTTTTTCAATACGCAAATTAGATCTTGAAAGTTGAAACCATAACCAATTATCCATATGATACTATTATCCTTTTTTTTTAAATGAGGCGCCTGGTCAAAAGATGAGGAGATTTAGATATATGCAACTTCATTGCTTTAATTGCAGAAAGGCTGTTTTTACCCCATCCAATGGTAATAAAATAATCCATGAAGCCCTCTTACCTAGACCTGGCAAAACAGAACCGGAACCGATTAACCGAACCGATTAACCCGAAACCGAACCGAATTTCCACCCGAATTTGGGTGACCCGATAGTGAACCGAAATCCTAATGATCCGAACCGAACTGAAACCGAACCGA
>ONZE01015704.1:0-11098 GCA_900322265.1 Macarthuria australis
TACCTATTGCCAAAATGTTGGACACATAAGTCTAATATTTTGGAATGATTTGGGAGGCCATTTTGCCGCTAGGTATTGATTTGTCCAACATTTTTGAAAGTGGTACCGGCCCGTCCAAGCCCCATTTTTTAATGTGCCAGTAAGAGATTTTTCATAGTTAGGCCCGGGCTCCCCTCGGTCCCCTCTCTCTCCGCCACTGAATGGAATATATGATTAATGTGCCAATAATGTTATATCAAGCGATTTTGTAAGATATCCTAGAAGAAGTATTTATTTTACTTGAATTTAAATTTAGGCATGAACTTGAGGTGTTTCAGAAAATCAAATAAAAGGAAAAAAAAAAAAAAAAAAAACACTTCAGATGTTTTCGGATACTAGCTTTGGAAGCACATTTAGGGAACATTTCCTCAAATTTTCAGTCTGATTTTTAAGAAAAATCTTAGGATCTCTGCAAACAAAGCTTAACTTAAAGTGAGAAAGAAGCCTCGATGCCAACACTTGAGCCCCATGTTGATACTAAAACTACATTGTTACTACTTACTAGGGACAATTTCCTAAATTTAAAATATTGATACTAAAAACTAAAAAAATAAAGCGAAGAAAAGAAGAAAAAACGCACCCCAGCCCCCACCCTCCACACACTCGAGCCCTATCCACTCTACCGTCACAACTAGATACGACCAACGAGTTAGAAGGGGCATCACGACACAACCCGACTCCAAAATCGACACAACTCGGACTATGACATGTCGTGCTTGGCCAAAAAATGAGTGGGCCCATGCCAAATCTTTTCCAAGAAAGAAAATGCATATGAAAGGGTGAATTATGTAGCAAAAGAAATGGAAATTTCACAAGGTAATCATGTGATTTGCACGGATTCACCAAATAATATCCACGTGGTCTGAGAAATTCCAGTGTAACCTTTAAGGGAATAAAGAGATGGAAGGAACTCAAGCATAACACACCAAAGCAAAACAAGTAAAAGGAGTTCTATCATTTCATTGAAAACCTGTGGTCCAAAATCAGGATGGTTCAATAAAACATTGTTCACGTAACGAAGACTCTTAGCCTGCTCTGTAGTTCTATTAGTCCACATTATGGACCTCTAATACCCTAGGAAATCATCATAAATGGCTGGATAAAATCCATTAATTTAACAATAGGGAAGAGAAGCAATAATTTAGCCCACAAAAAAAAAAAAAAAACAATAAAAACCTGATTAATTATCTCCATAGAGATCCGGTGGATTAAGATCTCCATGGAAGTCCTGTATGGAATGTTAAATAAAATTATGAGTTGGGTATTCATGCTCGTATCCATTGTAATCATAGTACAGCCTCTCTCCCTTGGCAATATCGCGAGTGGCAACCAGAAGAACACGGCATTCACCATTCACATCATATCTCACACATTTAAGATTTTGTTTCTTCTTACTTTCCCTGCATAAAGACCAATTAATCCAGTTTCAATAAGGAAAAGGGGAATGTACTTACCTATCTTTGCATATGAGTATGTGTTATTCCTATTTGGTACTATTGGTTTTATTACTTCAAAACTCATACAATATATTTGTTGTCTAACGAAAATACTCTCTGCTTAAGGTTGGGTATATCGTGACCTCCTTGGACCTGGCTTGTAGTTGACCATGAAGCATAGATACTCTACTAAGGAAGGCGTGTTGGTGTCCGACATGTGTCCAACACGCTGAAACCATGAGTCCGATACGTGTCTGACTTGAACTATATTGGATTCAGCTGTTGTTCAGTTTTATATTTACTATTTTACAAGACTGCCAGTAGCAACGATTTTTATTTTGCTACTGCTAGTACTATTTCTTCAATACGATCTCTTGAGGTTCTCTATTACCATTTCAATGATTTTTCTCGATATAAATCTTTCCCGATATGATATTTTGTAATATAGCATACCTAAGTATAAAATAAATGTTTAGCATCACTCGTGTTCTATTGTTGGAATTATTAGTTTCTGATAAATGCCGTATTATTAGGTCGTGCGTCGCATGTCCAAGTTGGCGCATCTTAGGTTGTTGAATGAATTTGTTTTGAAAGGAAGCCTTAGGCAAACCTATAACAAAGTAGGAAACAGAGAAAGTGCTTACGGTGTATGATTGTTGATGCCATTGATAAACCGAGCAATATTTCCACGTTTGTCGGGACAAATGACAAGACTTTTAGACGGATCCGATGTAAGGAGGAGGGTCATCAAACTATCACAGTCGTCCATTTCCCGATTCTTGATGTAATCAACGTCTCCTGTGTATTCCGTAATGAACGTCATATCCTTGATGGGGCCATCAGCCTCGACAGTGTAACTGCACCATCATATAAAAAATGGGCATAATCAAGCATTTAACATGAAGGGATGAAATATTTCATGGGTAAAGTTGGAGTACCCTTCACATGAGTCATGAACTACTAATAAGGGTGGGCATTTGCCTCGTCTATTCATTTCTCTGCATTGCTCCACTGTCTCATAATCCTCCTTAGAAAGCACCTAAAATAAACCAAAAACAGTGAATATATGGGGGGAAAAAACACGTAACTATGACCAGAAATTTCTGAGAAGTTTCAGTAACAACCGTATTAATTGAAGTTCCATTCGCATCTGACGGTTATCAGATGTACCGACGTGATATAAGTTGTTGTGATAACTCAGCATCGAATGTACCCGATATATATCCATATATCCGTTTACCGTGTATTTTCGTTAACCTACTCAGTAAACTGCTTTTTTCTTTTTTACCTTCTTTTTTTTTTTTAACCTTCACTTTCTTTTGGGGGTTCAAGGGAGTATAATTCTTAGTTTGTGGCAAAGAGCCATACCAGGACCCTTGGTGTTATTCTTCAAAACCTAGAGAAGTATTATGAAATGTCTAGTTATCAAAATTATTCAGGGAAAAGAAAATGTCAATGATATTCTTTAATCATTAGATGAAGCATAGTACTTGTAAATCAGTTTGTTAAATTCCTAGCAGAAAACTAGTGGCATTAAGTGAATCAGACTTAGGAAGCATCAAAACCCCAAGGTTAACCCCACAAGTTCATCCGATTTATTATCTCTCCCACCCCAATCCTATCACGCCAATGCTCTCCGAGCGCCAAAGTAGTTATATATATATATATATATATATATCGATTGGGTAAAAAAATATGGNNNNAAATCCACCCACTGAGCCATTGTCATCCTACCAAACATTCATTGTGCACAATGCCACTAGCAGAGATGGTCTTAGGACAGTCCAAAGCACTCGATCTGCACAATGCCCAGGTTTGATCCTTGGGGAGTGCAATATTACCCTTTGTGGGGAGTATTATTTTGCAAGGGCCAACGACTTATATTTCTAAGCCCATTCCAACCCCTAACCCTGGAGGTTAACTTTCGGGTTACCATCTGAAATAGGTCGACCAAAGGCCTACAAGAAAAAAGAAAAACAAAAAAAAAGAAAAAAAAGAAAGGTACCAAGTTGAAGGTCTCACCTGCATGCCCCCGTTTTCAAATTCGGCGCGATTAGCAGATCTTGGAGCCATGGCCGGAAAGTAGGTCAGTTCATTACTGAACTCCATTTTTAGAGCTGTTAAAGCTGTGGCAAGAGAACGCATTTGTTCTAGCCTTCGCGCTGAATCTTCTGTTGGGATGAATGGAAGCAGTCTCCTCCTCTTCTTCTTATAACGTACCACTATGCCCGAACGTCTTCTACGTTTCTTGGAATCTGAGATACAAATCAAAATCTATATACTCTGAGCAGGAAACATTTACCTCCACGATCCATAAACAAATAAAAACGACATAATATCAGATAGAGAAATTCAAGATAACGGACATAGAAGTTCCATTATCTCATGCCCTTGAGGCCAATCAAGGAAAGGAATGATACGAATAACCTTCTTTGACAACACAATTATCTCCCACCCCCCTCCCCCCACACCAATTAGCGTGCCAAGTAGTCTATGGTGACTCTTCCAAAGAGGATGATACTATATTATTGACATGAAAATGTCCAACGGCAGGAAAAACCACCCAAAGGATTCTAGTATGGCCTTCAACCACCATGTCATAAAGTCATTTGTCCTTCTCAATAAATAGCTCACTACATTACCCTTGTAAAGGGGTCGAATCATAGATGTTTTACGTCGGGCATTGGTGGGGTGTCATAGGAAGTACTTTCTATCGTCAAGATCACACCTGGTTGCACTGACACGTTATATGCAACAGGCGACATTATACAACACAACATTCCGATATGGTATCTATCAAAAACTCACATTTCCAACATATTGGATGTTAAATTATTATTTTATACATATATATGATATGTTTGCATTTCCTTTATAAGGAAATGTCATAAAGACAAAGATTTGTATTCAAAAATCACTGAAATGGTAATAAAAAAACTCACAAATCATATTAAAGAAATACCACCGGAAGCAAAATGCAATACCACCAGCAACAAAATTTATGTGTTGCTAGTGCAAGTCTTGCAAAATAGTATATGCAAAACTAAAAAACCTATTGAGTCCAAAATAGTGCACACTTGTCGCAGATTTGTTCGCATACCGGCACGCCACCTTGAGTAGAGTGACTATGCTTCCTAGCTTACCAATAGCAAAGGGTGATTATTGAAAGTTTTATTCATTATTTTCATCATTAGGAGCTGAAAATTTCATGAAAAAGTTTCATACAGAAGTAAATTCCCCTCACAAAAGTAAATTTTTGACTACTTCATTTTAGTTCACCGTTTGCGTTTTCACACTATTTTCTTTGGCACTTACGGCTCGTTTGGTTCGACGTAATAAATGGCTGGAATGGTAATAAAAATTGTACATGATTTCATCACAAAGTGTATCACTTGGTAATGAAATACATGTGCAAGGTAATGAGAATACTTGTTTCCTTTTTCTAATTTCATCACCCCCATATACTACCTCTTAAATGGTAATGGTTCATTACCATATCCTTGTTACATCCATATGATTTCCTACCCAATGATTCTCAACTAGAGTACAAATTTTACCACCTTCCTCTCGATTTGAGTACATATTTCCATTACCATTCCTCTATTTATCACCTTGTACCAAACTAGCCGTTAAAGCTTTATTTTTCAAGCAGCAAAATGTAAGTCCTGTCTATTTTAAGGAAAACATCCAAACACACATACACACCACAGACTTTCAAATCTCTCGCTAATCAAAACAGTAAAGAAAGAGCACCAACCAACTCCAATCTTGCCATCCAAGATCTTGGAATGCTTTGCTGAAGACAATGTAACTGAAGTAAAAATTCAGCAATTCCCAATATTATTTGAACTCGAATTGGAATTAATAGAACATAAAATGGCACAGACCAAACACGATATTGATATTGATCAGGCGTGGACCCTACATTTGAAGCAGTCCAAATAACTGCAGTTTGAATGACTTTTTTCTTCTTTCGTGTTTTTCATTATCATTTCTTTAATAGTGGCTAGTCCTTGTTTGTAGCTGTTGGTTAATTGAGGCAGCTTATGGTAAATAAATCATCAAAATGAAAGAACTTTTTGTTCACATGCATGTATAATGGAAGTTTTTATCTCGCAACCTCAAAACCAAGCTAAAAGAATGGTATATCATACAATGAGAGATACATCAGGCAAAGAAAGTCTAGACAAGAAAATATTGTTAGTGACTTGAAAAGGAACTCGGAGGACAAGATTACGGGAACATTGGTATATGTAACTGAATTGAATTACAACATTTTTCCATCATGACTCCAAGAATAGATCAACTGAATTGCCCATAGATTTATTATCTAAATAGAAGATTTTCACATAAGAACTTTGAAGTCTTTTAAGAAGAAAGCAAAAATACAATTCACAATCTGAAATAAAGATGCAAAAACAAGATAATAAGTTCTGGAAGTAAAGAGATGAGTGTAACTGTCCATGATAACAACATAACATAAGGAGGAAATAGAGGGTCAAAGGGAGATTGAGGTGTGAATTTATCTGAAAGAACATGAAAATTTATCTGAAAGAACATGCTCAATGATGTAATATGAAGAAAGATATTATCCAGTGAATAAAGGCATTTCAAGGGCATTCAGAAGAAATCAGATCAGTGTAAAACATGGAAATGGAGGCTGCAATTGAGAAAAGTAAAAGCATAAAAACTTGAGAAAGAATTAAAAGCATAAGGATACTAAAGCTGGGGCTTGGAAAACAGGTAACCAATGATGGGAGCAGAAAACAGACATATAACTGAACTCACTAGAGAAGGAAATAATACTAGAGATCCAAATAGCATGAAATATGTGTCTTTGTAAACGCCAAAACCACTTTAATGGCAATTAATGAGAGAACGGTTGACGATCTCACAACAGGATAACGAATTATATTCTGAGAATCCGATGCCTACATAAAAGAACCAAAATTAGCCAAAAAAAATGCAGGGAAAGATGACAACTCTATTGAATTTCTAAAATGCTTAGGTGACAAAGACAGCATAATATCTCCGGCTAGGCCATGCACACCAATAAAGAGACGGGTGGATGAATGAAGGAAGAAGGAAAATCAGTACATGTGAGAAGTAATGTATTCAAAGTTGCATGAGTTCCTCAGAAAGAACTTATGACAAGCACAGCAGAGAAAAGGAAAGAATTGAGAAGATCTGGTTTGCACCAAGCAAATTAACCACACTGGTAGACACCTGTAGATTTATTTTTATTTTTTTTTTTGGACAAAATAACGAAAATGGCCGGATTGAGAAACTTGTGCAAGATTATCTTAACCCTAGAGCAAGTTTATAACTAAGTATTAACTAGAGCATTATACAGAAGACAGCAAGCACTTGTTAAAAGTACGCACTATGGACTATCTCTAACAAAGAAATTCTTGAAAAAAATGTTTCATTTCAGCAGGTTTACGTCATTAATTGCATAATGATACGAGATCAGCTATAGATACGCTTGAAATGACTTGTACTATACTTTTATTTCTTGACTGATTAATTAGAGAACTGAAAAGGCAATAAGTTATGATAGGATAATGGAAAGAGTAGAATAGAAAGATGTAGGCATGAGTAAGAAAATAAAATGACGAAAAACGAACATGAAAACTCTTAAGAAGGCAGAAAGATAAAAGCTTCTCAAGAAATAGAAAATGGAGAAGGGTAGACCAAGTAGAAGAAAGGCAAACATAGGTTTATTGTACCTCGTGATTTTTTGATACATTTACCATGATAATAACATACTTACAAGACGCCTCCTATGGCCTTTTATGCTATGGATCAAGGATGTTGTCCTTCGGAAACGACTTATAAATAAGCGTAAGTCATAAGAGATGGAGTGATCTGAAGTAACTTGTACAGAAGACAAGAAGAGGCAGCTAAGGCAATTTCAGATTGCAAATGTATACCAGCCTGTCAATTGGTGACAAAATAGGAACACAGACAATTTGGATGAAGGTGTAGAGAAGGATATAGGTTTCCAAGTTTCTTTTTTCTTATATAGAAGTACATAACGGCTTGCATGAAATATATTATCCTTAACAAGTAAATAACTTGCTTTATCCTTCATAACTAACTTCATACCTCTCAAAAAATTAATAAATCTATTTGATGAACTAAGTAGTTCTTGTAACCAAATGGGTCTTTCAATTCAGTCCAAAAAAGTATCTCCAGAGGTAGCTAGAACCACGTAATCATAACATTCTCTAATTTTTCAGACACCCCAATTGGCATGCACGACAAAGAATGGTAGTAAAGAGGGATGCTAGACACGAGAACGAATAAGAGAAGAAAGTCTAAAACTATTTCTAGGACTACACCCTGAAGGACAGCTTAAAGTTAAGCTCACAAGGAGTTAAAGAAGAAAGTCTTAGGGTGAGAATCAATATTAAGCCTTTGACACTAGACTTATCCAGAATTTCCAAATTAATCTCAATCTAGGAAATTAGATGAAAAACGTGTATGCCCACTCTTAACTTCTCCATGTTATATGAAAGAGACGAAATTGCATCCAAGTAAAATATACCCCTCCTTGTCCATTTCAAGCCCATCAATCACACCATCCTCTTCCTCACCCACACTCCCTCCACAAGCAACATGCTACTCAAAACAGCCACTTCTCAGGTGAAATGAAAAGGAAAAAGAGGATACCCATGTCTAAAACTTCTGAAAGCTCCAAACCAATTGTTACGCTGCCCCCAATCAAAATAGAAAAACAAGGCAAATAATATACCTTTAGTGGCATTTATATGATTATCATATGTTCTCTCCTTTCACATGAACCCTAATAGATTATCTTATCACTCTCTACCATAAAAAATCTCTGCAACAAGAGAGAGGGAAATTGTATGGGGTATCCCTGAGTACCCCTAGCAGTGTTTAGAGCGACAGTAAGAGGAATGTTATGCTTCAGGGTTTATCTGGTATAATTTCAAATACCTCAAGGGTACCCCGTACAATTTTCCCTAAGAGAAACTATGTCCTAATTCCTTGTATTTTCCAAGGAATATGATTAAACTCAAGGGACTTAATTTTAGTCTCGTGATTTCAAATCTTGAATTTACAATTTTGTATTTGAAATCCAAATCATGTTTGGGTAACACCTAGTTACCTGGTATAACTTCAAGTACCTCAGTGGTACCCCGTACAATTTTCCCTAGGAAAAACTATGTCTTAATTCCTTGTATTTTCCAAGGAATATGATTAAACTCGCTAAGACTGCGTTTGGATTTAAGGATTTGATTTTAGTCTCGTGATTTCAAATCCTGAATTTACAAGTTTGTATTTGAAATCCAAATCATGTTTGGATAATACTTGGATTGCATTTGGCTTTGATTTTGGGAAACGCAGACAACGGAGGTAAGAATCTGCCGCATATATTGGCGGTGAGAAACAAAAATTGATGGTCGTGGTCAATGAATCCTTCCGCTCAATTTGGACCAAATCCAAGTGTTATCCAAACAAGAAATTTGGCCCAAATCCGAATCTCGGAACCAAATCCACATAGCTAAACTACCGATAACAGAAATCTGAACTTGTCTTGAAGAACTTGGTCATTGTAATCACCATAGTCTCCGAAGTTTATTTATCTTGGACATCTGCTGTTTTCTTTGTGTTCTTAACTATGTATAAAAGTACACATCCTCGATTTATTTGCAATTCTCTTGGTTCTACAACTTGGAAAGAGAAAAGACAACTGAAACGTGCCACAAATGAACACCTAAGTATTTCCGTAATAGTAATTACAACCTTGAACACCTTGCTCGGATAGGGTAACTATTGATTGCCTTTTTCTCTGTTCATCCGATATTTTCTTCATCTTTATCATGTTGGTAAACAAATTGATGCTATACCTTGAACATTGCACTTGTATTGTATACATGAGAGAGTAATATGATTTTTGTTGTTAATAATTTTGGTAAAGAAATTAGTTCAAACATATCATCATTCATCAGTGATCTCTCAAGAACTCTGCAGTAGCTTCAGCAATTGAGGGCCTAGCATCTTCATAGTTTATGTCTTGGCACTCGAATTAGTTAACTAATGCTAATCTAATGATCTCCCGAGTATTTACATATAATGATATTGATGTGAACTGATGTGAACTAATGCAACAAGATTTTTAATTTCTTCAAATTATCTTTTGTGTTTAAACTCATTTTCAAAAATACGCAATTTTTTAAAAGCTTTTTCCTCATTGTTTGAGTCTAGGTCTTCCACTTTGTTTTTCAACTCTACGAAAAAATTCATATTTCCTTGCTCCTGTAAATCTATCAGTCTGCCATCAATGAAATTTGGTCTGAGAACTTCTTTTTTTTTTTTTTTCTTTTAAACACTGACATTATTGTCCCTTGATGCTGCAAGTAACTTAAAACTAAGCAAGTCATAGCTGCAAATCATTTTTCACAAAAACAATCATCCAACTATTTTCCTTTTGTTATAGACAAAATTATTTTGCATTGATCACGGAAGCCCTCAAAAAAAGAGCTCTTTTCATTTAATTTTGAAAAACAAAAAACAACATTTGATGAATTCCCATTTACCTTGAGGAGAAGAAGTACACTGAGGATTTACACTCTTACACTTCTGAATTCTAAAAAAGTCTATAATCTTCTTCTGCGTGAAACCTAAAACCAACCAAAACAAAATAGAAGAAGAAACACATTAATGAAACCAACATTACAACAACAACAACATGGTGTAATCTCGCCTCGAGGGCAGGGTCCAGAGGGTCAATTGTACGCAGCCTTACCCCTGTGTGTAAACAGAGAGACTGTTTACGTAGACCCTTGATTTGAATTATCTGCAACTTCACAATACATAAGAAGTGCAGATAGTTTAACGAGCTATTTTGATTTAGTCCATTTTTAATCCAATGCTAAAGAATAGTAAATCGTTCGGCTCCATTCAAAAACGGACAGTAATGAAACCAACATTCAACCAGAAAAAAACCCATAAAAAAGACAGCAAGAAGAAAGGGACACCCTACTTCTTACACGTGGCTGACCGGAGCAACTGGGGCAGAGCCATGATCCGATAGGAACCCGAACCACAACGGGTCGGACACAACCCATGTGGAACCCTTTATCGCACTTATCGCACAGTAGAAGCTCATCAGGTCTCTCGCCCAACCCACATTGCTCGCACATGGCGTCTGAGTAATCCTCTCGCTCGATCACCGCATACTTAGCCTTCGCCATTACTTCTTCCATCGACTTGAACTTCTTCTCCCTCATCGGCCTTCTCGCCGGCGCCGGAATTTTCTCCGGCGGCGTCGCCTCTGTCCGGCGAACCGACCCGTTGAAGGGGTAAAGCTTATGGGTCGAGCTCGAAGCCGCCATTTTCATCTGGGTTGGCTTTAGATGATCAATTTAGGCCCGTTTGATGTTCTGGGTCGGATAATTGAGGCCGAATTTTGAAGAATTGAATAGAGGAATGAAGGGGGATTAGAGTACGCGGGAGGTGTAATGGGTGATTTTGGAAGAGGTGGTGTTGCTTATGGTGAGCATTGCAATGGTGAAAATGTTTTGTTGGTATTGGAATTGGGAAAATTGGGAAAATTGAGAATTGCGTTTTTTAGCCGTTTGAATTTTCTTTTT
>ONZE01016087.1:0-12825 GCA_900322265.1 Macarthuria australis
TAGTTTGGCATAGGGCATCACCCAACACCAGCTGAGATCACCTGTACCACTTTATGTGTCATCTCTTATATCACTATTTTCTCTATTTGATATCTATCCCACGTGAATTGGGAGATATATCAAAAATTTAATTATTTTGACTATGTGGCAAGCAATGAGAGAGTGATACAGGGGATGGTACACAGAATGATACAGCAAATCCAGACCGACCCAATACCATCCGACTCGATTTGCTATCTTCATTTTTCAGGAACAACCATTAATTAATGATCCGATTAAAGTATTCAATGTGATCCAAATAGATGCTAATCATTCATTTTTCTCTAGTGAAACGAAGCAAATAGCCAAATACTATAGCTGTCAAAAACAGATCCGACCCGAAAACGATCCGAAATTTTGGATTTTCAACACGATTTTCTCACCACGAAACCCGAATTTACCCAAACCAGAATTGACCTAGAAAACTCTAGTCAAACTAGGGATGGCCACTAGGCCGGGCCAGCCCGGCCCAGCACGGGCCCAGCACGCTTTAGGCCTGGCCCACCATATTTGGGCCCAGCCCGGCCCGGCCCACCAAATAAGGAAAAAATGTTCAAGTCCGGTTTGGGCCCGGCCCACCAAATCTCGTGGGTTTCGTGGGCCTAGATTTCGTGGGCCCGGCCCACGTCCGGCACGGCCCATGGCCATCCCTAGTTCAAACCCCGTCCGATCTAGTGGGTCAAGTCAAAACGATTTTTAACCTCTTTTTTTTTTTTTCTTACCAGTTGGATTGAACTAAAAGATGCCAAATTTTCGAAAGGGGTGTTGACTAATAAGTACCACTTTGAAGTTTTAATTCCTAATAAGTTCTTCGACTTCTTAAATATTCTTAAAATAAGTTCACTTTTTGTATTGGCATTTTGATGAAGATTCTTTCAATAGCACCTATTATGGATTATGAAAGTTATTTGGTACCTATTAGTCATTGCCCCTTTAAGTCATATGTTGTTTCATTAGAAGCTCCATAAGTATATTAAATGTTGATAAATCTCTCTCTTTCGGCCCTATCGATCGTTCTATCGGTCAAATAAAAATCACCATCTATACTTTTTCTATATGTTTATCTCTCCTTTGGATATTTTCAGTCTATCATGCAACACATTTCACTTATTATTGAGTATTTGCGAATTTTTTATAAAAAAATNNACTCAAAATTACCCGACAATCCGCCTGACCCATTTGACACCTCTACCAAATACCCACGGGTAGGACAAAATTTGTCATCCATAGGCCATAGCTAGAGGTGACATTCGAATTGGACAACTCAAGATAATCCATTCCGAAACTTGTCAATTCCTCTCTCTCTCTCTCTCTTTTTCTTTTTCCAATTGTTTCGGCTCAACTAGCGAAATTTTTAAATTTCATTTTTCAGATAATTTGCTTTATCATGCAATTTTTCCCCTATGAAAATTTTAATTTTATACACAGAAAATTGATGATTTAATTATTGAACTGAAATATACGATCTATAAATCAGACTGTTCACCTTAGTTGACATTAAAATTTTAGACGGTTTACTTTTAAAAATTCAGTTAATTAGTTTGGCAATTCTATTCAACTAATCAAAATAATATTTATGAACCATTCAAATGTACACCTTATACTTTATTACGACTAGTGCTACTTATATTACAAGTTATAAGTATTGTGAATTTATTGAAAATAATTTATACGTAGGTCTTCATCTTCCAAATGAGTAAGATTACATACATTATATAAATTTTCATATTACGTTTTAAGTGATATTGAACGGGCTGCAACTGTACCTTCACCTTTTTAAGTGTAAAGACTCACTTCATCACTAAACCAAGGATAGTCACAATATGAGGTGGAGATCTAACTACCAGACTAACCTTCAAAAGTTGCTGGTAAGCCTACGACCATTGATCTGTTTGTGAAAATTTTAAAAGAAACAATGAAGAAAAAGGTTACCAATTAGAATATTTTCACAAAATATACAACCAACTAAATAGAGATATATTAATTACTTTTGATAAAGGATAAGTTGTTTTCTGTATCTACATTAAATAACTTCCTTAATATTTATGCAAAATCTAAAAATGACAATTAAAAAAGAAACATAACATTTCAAACCCACTTAAAGAGAGATTTGACCTGGATGTTAAGTTATCCACTTTAAACCAACTCCCTTACGAAAATGGAATCGAAGTATGCCCTTGGAGCAACGGCATATATGTGGAAGAAGGTATCCTATATCCACACAATCAAACACCTCTATTGCATTGCTTTTCTTTCTGATTTTCAATAATCCCTTGATTAAGAGATAGCTGGCTGGTCAATCTTTCACATAATCAAGTAATTTGTCATTCAATACAAGCCCATAAATTAAGCAAATTAAGGCCGATTTGTTAATTTTGTCCATCTTATTCCAGCTCTTTGTTTCAAAAGCTTCAACCTTTCAATCAAACTTATCATCCTTGAAAATGAAGTCTCCATCATTCTTTCTGTTCACAACAGAATCCTGAAATATTCTAATTGGTAACCTTTTTTTTCGTTGTTTCTTTTAAAATTTTCACAAACAGATCAATGCTTGATTTAATGTTCGATTCTGTTGTGAACAGAAAGAATGGAGACTGCATTTTCAAGGATGATAAGTTTGATTGAAGGTTGAAGCTTTTGAAACAAAGAGCTGGAATAAGATGGACAAAATTAACAAATCGGCCTTAATTTGCTTAATTTATGGGCTTGTACCAAATGACAAATTACTTGATTATGTGAAAGATTGACCAGCCAGCTATCTCTTAATCAAGGGATTATTGAAAATCAGAAAGAAAAGCAATGCAATAGAGGTGTTTGATTGTGTGGATATAGGATACCTTCTTCCACATATATGCCGTTGCTCCAAGGGCATACTTCGATTCCATTTTCGTAAGGGAGTTGGTTTAAATTGGACAACTTAATATCCAGGTCAAATCTCTCTTTAAGTGAGTTTGAAATGTTATTCACTATGTTTCTTTTTTAATTGTCATTTTTAGGCTTTACACAAGTATTAAGGAAGTTATTTAATGATGATAGAGAAAACTACTTTATCCTTTATCAAAATAATTGATATATCTCTATTTAGTTGGTTGGATATTAAATCCAACATTAAAAAAGAAGAGGAACCCAGAAAAGAATATGGTAATTTTGTATTGATTTTGTTAAACGACAATTAAAAAGGAATTTATTTATTTTTCAGAATTGAAAAGTGACAATTAAAAAGGAACAGAGAGAGTAAAACATACCGTATTTAAAGCAACATAAAATAAATAATAAGATAGAAGTTAGACCTTTTGGCCTATTCGATCCATGTCTTACTTATAAGCTAGCCAATCCCAAATACCACTTAAGAAGTTCAATAAATACTCTATGCTAGTATACCAGCATATGAATTGAAAACCCTTTCAAGTTTATTTTTATGGTATGTGGTAAACTATAATAATAATAATAATAACAATAATAATAGTGGTAAAACAATAATAATATAGTTATTTAAAGGAAAGGTAAATAGTATGTTATGTTAATGCTAGACTTCAAAAGCTGAGAAACAAAGTTTCTGTTGGCAATATGTCATCGATGTGGAAGTCTCGTTATTCACAAAAATTTTTCACATTGTTTCATATCCAAAAAAAAGAGGACATTCATTTGCAGCTGTAAATCAGACTGTTTCTGACCAGTAAGACAATCAGATTGCATATAGCATGATCCACAAAATATCAATCAGAAATCAAGCTATCAATTGACAAGCTTAGGACGCAAGTAAAATGACAGAGGCTAAGCCATGAGACTAGACTTCATTCTTTCACTCATAATAGAGATGTAACATGTTACATTTAGTGATTGTCTAAATGCTTTCTTTTGAAAAATCATAATTCTTCATTACAGGGGCCGTTAGAGAAAAATAATGAAGGACAAGAAAAAGAATAAGTAGGGGGGGAAAGAGGGAGAAGAAAAAGAAAAAAACAAAACAAAACCTTGAGGAACGAGGAAAAATAATAAGATGAATGAATTGCTACAAAATGGCTTGCAAAAAAAATATTTGCAGCTAATTTCTGCAGTGAATATTTTTGTCCTAGTCTACAATTTATGACCAGTGCGTAATCAAGGGATTGAGGTTGTCAAATTAATCAAGAATCCAAGCTGCTTTTTGTATACATTGTCATCTAAGCGGTTCCCTGCAATCAATAGCTCATATATATCAGTTTATGGGCCACGGGAGGGGTAACCAGCCCCAAACCAGCCCCCTAATTCTGGTTCAGGTGGGCAAGCCATAGACCTGACAAACGGTTCCATCGCTTCGGTTTCGGTTCGGGTCGGTTTTGATTCAAAAGTTGTTATCACAATCAGGTAGAAATCGGGTTCAGTTCGGATTCGGGGTTCGGTTGGTTCGGGTTCGGTTCTGGAATTATTATCACAATCGGGTAGGAATCGGTTTCGGGTCAATCGATTCCGGTTCAGCTTTGCCAAGTCTAGCAGTCCTTGTTTTTCATGGGCCCACCACCCCCCTGTGTTAAAGAGAAGTGAAGAGATAAGAATGCATAATTCAAAGAATTTGTTAGACCACTTGGGGTTCACATTATTTTCAGGCCATGAACCCATCCCACCAGTTTAAGAAATTACCATAGCTGAAAATTCAAAAGGCTTTTTGCTGTGTGGAACACTTGATGGCAACAAATCGATTATTTTCTCAAGAAGGGCTTTTGGCAAACAAGCAGCCGTTGATCACTGCCATTCTGGAGATCAATCACCCTTGCTTCCCAACGGATTTGTGCAGCGTGCGTACGTGCCATCTCTATTGCTCCAACATTATCGGCAAGAATTACCCACCCCTGTTAAGGAATAATTATAAAGGTTTATGTCAAAATTCTCTTTACATCAATTTGTTTGGCTACATGAACATCAAGTGATAGCCTGCCTAGTGGTTGACTATGGTTTAAAGCTCATTTGCCCCATCAATTCTTTTGTTAGGGTCCCCTCCCCCCTTGGAGTGGTTTCCTCTCCTGGCTAGCTGCAATAGGGCAAGCCCATGACGTATTCCTTTAAAAAAAAAAATTAAAGAAAAAAAAATCTAAATTGACTGGGCATAACTCATAAGCCATCCCTAATATCAAATAACAGCTAATGCCCAATTCATTAAAACATAATACCAGGAAAGTTTGTATGAGTAGGACGAGAGACAAGGAAAGTAAGCCATACCTCTGGCCTTAAAATTCTATCCATCTCCAAAAATAAGTACATCATGCTGCATTTCTCTGAACTGAGAAGTGAAAGAAGTCCTTTGGCATGAAGCAGGTCATAGGTACGAGGATATGTAGGGAAAGGTTCGCACCTAGAAACAGATGATTGACATGTTAAGCACCCATTACCACTAATAAGATAGCAAAATGTACCAAATATGACATCTATTGGGCCAATTGTTCAAAGGAAAAAGTCACACACAACTCATACAGGGAGCGCTTAATAGTGAAGTAATAGTGAAGTTTTAGCAGAAAACTATATTTTTGAGGGCGGGCATAAAAGGTGGAATGAAATTAACATCATTTCACTCGGACCCTCTTTAATGAATACCTGCAGGCTGCAGCTAGATTTTAGTTTATCACTTGATCGTTTCATTAAGTATAACCTACCAGTCATGCAAAACACCAGCAAAGCCTTGATCAAGTATGAGGGAAAGTGTGTTATGAGATCCAACTGGAACAACATTCATGATCCATGCCGATTTCTTCCCATCCAAAAACGCAGCATTTAAACCACCATAAAGAGCATTCATGTCCATCACATTGCGTACCATGTTATATGGAGGCAATGGGTCTTCATCACCTGGGCGTTTTGGATGGTCAGAGAATATCAAAGGGGTAAGCAATGACCAATAATTTCTAAGAGCTGATTTCCAAGATTCCCTGTCTTCATAAAACTCTCCAGGTTGAACACCTGCAAAAAGGAAAAACATCAGTAAAAAAGCTTACCACTTTGCCAATTATCACTAACAAGATGCAAATCAATTAGGCAAGACTATGACTGGAGCAATACTTTCCATGAACTTCGAGTTCTTCAGGGGTCAACTGCGAGGCATTGGACCTGTTATGAATAGGAATCCATCTTTTACTGTGGGTCCCACTGATGCATTTGACAAGAGGCCGGTAGTACGATTGACCATCATGTTCTCCCTGACAAAGAGGCAGACCTTGCTTCCTAGCGATACACAAAAGAAGCGTAAACCTTTTGGAAAAGATCATGATATCACCACGATACGAAGAAGACTGAAGGTTAATATGATCCAACAATAAAGAATCCACTTAATCGAGTGAAAATAAATAAATGAGTGGTTTATACTGCTGCCACCCTCACCTAGAAGCATAGCAATGAGTGTCTGAAGTTTTCTGCCAGATAAATGTTTCGTCTTGCTGATCTAGAAGGCTCCAGCAAATGCTCTGGGTGAAATCTTCAACTGGAGTTAACATGTTGCCTTTCTTCATTGCCAACAAGCTACCATGTGGCTTGATTATAGGAGAAGTTAAGACAAAGTAACCTCCAGGCTTGAGTACGCGGTCTACTTCAATAATAAACATTCCATCTGTTCCATAAGGCCATTGTCAGTGTGGCAAAATGCACCAAATTCAAGTTCTCCATATACATCTTTGCAGCAAGTAATGTTCATCTTTATCATCGATATTTATGCGAGTCATGGTAGGCTCGACACATACATTATGCACAAAATTACATTTATCACACACAGAACACCAAATTGAATATCTTTAGGCCACTGGAATGGTACTGGAAAAGGAGTTAAAGTTGCGACTTCTTTACCAACATATGGTTCAAGTGGTAAGGAGCTTGGTTCCCCTTGAGCAAGGTTTTGGGTTTGTGGTATTGGGAGCACTATCCCCTTAAAGGGTGCGATAGTACACCGGATACCAGACAGATAGACTGTATCATCATAGTTGTTTCCATCTTAATCTTATCTTTATAAAGGATTGGACATGCATGCACAAGTTGCAGAAAACACACAAAAGCCACTATCATTGGTGCCAAACACCAATCATTTCATCAATTTATTCTCAGTTTCCTTCCAATGCTCAACTGCTGCACACTACATTTCTTGACAGAGACTTTTCTGTCCATCATGAGAACTTCATAATTAAAGATATCGTCTCAGCTAGTGGATACAACCATGCTGGCCAAACGAGTACATCAAACAATTTCAGGCCCAAGAACTACTAGATACTGATGCCACCTCATAATCTAATCAGTCAATAAGTGGTTTAGCAAAAATCAAACGACTTGCAATAGCAAGTGCAGTTGAATGATTTTAATGAGAAAGCACAGAAAGAAATTTATAAAAATTTGTAACTGAATTGTTCTCCATCTCTTTTCTTTGGCCAAAAGCATACCTTGGCCACCTCGGTCATCCTTTACACAAGTCAATCAAGCAAACAATGTACTACGGAAAAGAACCATCAAACTAGACATCTTTCAACCTTCGTCTCAGAAGAAAACAACAAGAAAGAATCACTGTGAGGAGGTACTCAGCCTTATCCTTGAGTAACAGATGAGTAGACTATCACAAATCCTCTTGTCACTCAATTTCTTTACAATTTTCTCTATCAATTTTCTCCAACACAATTCCACGACGCACTTATAAAAATCCATCTTTTTGAAAAAGCAATACCTTGCTCCCTACCTTGAGGGAACAGAAACCAGAGAACAACAGCATGTCAATTTTTCTAGTTCACTGCTATTCAAAAGTCCGTTTACTTGCCAAATACAACTATGGATCTTTTTATATATTTGTTGGGTGGAGGTTCAAAGACACCAAATCACATGAATAGTGAAAATAGTGCAGTTTTATGTTAGCAAACACCAAATCAGAAGGCATACAACAGAGTTCATGCCTTTACTTTATGAACGTGAGAAAAGATTTCATATATATAATCAATTCAAACAAGTTGAGTGCCAGTGCAAAAAAATTCATCAAAATCATTGACTTCAGCAGCAGAGTAGTAGGTCTCTGATCACAGGTACAGCCGAAACCGTAAGACATTCTTCAATTGGTAGGATGTTGCACAAAGCAGAAAGAACATTCCTGAGTTATCTAAACGGCATTCACAGAGAGAAATCCTCCTCCCCAAATTAACTAATTTTCTCTAAAAGTACCATGTTTTGGTAAACCATGAAATCAGCACACAAAGCAATAGCATAACTTTCTGAACATAGAGAGACCAAATGATAAGTGACTGGATGAATAGATATAATATAACTAATTGAAATATGTAGCATCAGTTACCTTTTCCATCCCAATCAATTCCACACTGAGCACAGTGAACCATGTCGAATGACAATGCTGGATATGGAAGTTGCTTTGAAATGAAGTTGCCAATCATAGCAGGTAAACCTCTCTCAAGGGCCAATTGAACTTGGCTACCAGTCATCTCATAGGCCGCAATACAAACAGGCATTAATTTTAGCGAGACTAGATGGGCTCCAAAGCTGCCAAAACCACAGCCAACATCAAGTACAGTTTGCACCTGTAATGGTGAAAACAAGTATGTCATTTTCGTGAAAGACATTATTCCCTGCATTTCAAGAGGCTGAAGAGAAGTATTGCGCTTTCAGGCACGTCTCTCATTCAAAGCCAAGTAATAGACAAAACGCATATACTTTTCCGCTCTTTCAATTTAACCGGTGAATCAAAATATACACAACACAACCCAGTGTAATCCCGCCTCGAGGGCAGGATCTGTGAATCAAAATATATAACTGCAGAAGATAGAAGAGACTTACACCAGCTTGAAGGAAATCAGAGTCGCTACCCAACCCTAACATCTCTGCAAGCTGACGAGAGTAATCTTTGACACTATCAAAGATTAACCCATCATCATTGTGAAAAGCAATCTGGTTCTCTTCCAGTAACATCATCCTAGTAAAATCCAGAGTGCAATACGATTTCAGTATTTTCTTTTTAGAAAAATAGAGAAGCTATTAGAGTGATTCTTGATACAAGATAGCTTCATATTAAGCTATACCTCTTTGTCATGCTTCCAGAAGAAAGAAATTGGTCCTTGGTGATCTTCACATTTCCACTCCAAATCACATCCCTTCCAGCAGGCCATCGTAAGGGAATCTTGTAGTCCTTAGGAGGCCGAATCAAACATCGCTCCTCATTATTCAACGACAACTCACAATGCCGATCAAACTCCTCCCCATCCTTGAACCCCGCCAACAAATTTGCACTCACATTGTAACATGGTACATAATTTTCCCTCTCTTTTCCACAAAGGGGTAGCTCCTTTTGCCTAGTATAAGTCCCAGATGTAAGAAATCTCAAGTCGAAATAATCAACCACTGCTTGCTCCTTCAACTTTCTGTAGTTGGTGTAAACATCGGGCAGCCGAGGGGCTGCTAAAGAATGGAATTCATTCGAGGAGGACGATGATGATGAGCCTAAAAGAGTAACTAATGCAAGGATACTTAGGAGACACAAAACAAACCAATTATGGCGTAGTCTTTGACCAAAGATGAGCGACAATTTCTTTAACCAAGAGCTTCTCATGTCCAATTTGTGCCAGCCCCCCTTCAACAGTTCATCTGATCCAACTAAGTTTTGAACAACTAAATCATATACAATATACAATTATCCCAAATCTCCAAGAATTGTTAAACTCATAATCTCTCAAACGACACCAACAATGCCTATAAACGGAAATTCAAAAGCACGGATCTCAATTAGAAGACCAAAGTTACTACACAGTGAAAAGTAATAGGTTGCAAATCAATGATCGACGAAAAGTGATTACGAGAAACTAAATATGAAATTAGTTCCAACAACTCAATTATAAATGAAAATAAAATCTAATCTTAAATTAACCTGGATTTCGTCTTCCTCTCCTCAAATCAGAGTCTTTCACTTACACACTTCCTCTCCCTCCTCAAATCAATGATCGACGAAAAGTGATTACGAGAGACTAAATATGAAATTAGTTCCAACAACTCAATTATACATGAAAATAAAATCTAATCTCAAATTAACCTGGATTTCGTCTTCCTCTCCTCAAATCAGAGTCTTTCACTTGTAGACTCCTCTCCCTCTCATACACTAGAAAGGCAAAAAAGAAACCTCGAACCTCCAATAGAAGCGCCTAGGGTTCAGAAAATACGATCTCCGAATTTTAGGATCCAAAAAAATCACAGGAGAATTGGAGAATGTGATCAGTGATGACAGTTCCCAGAAACTCAATGCGTAAAAAGAAATTTTCAATTGCAGACACAGAAATCAGAGACCGAGAAGCGGATATAGAGAGAGAGAGAGAGAGAGAGAGAGAGAGAGAGAGAGAGACAGAGAGAGAAAGGAAGAACAAGAAGTGTAATGAGAGCTCTGGATTCAGCAATGCCGTAAGGAGACAGTCCAGTAAAATCGGATTATGGTTTCTTGCTTTTAGAATTTATAAATGTATTGGGTTTCTGGTCAGATCTAATGTGTGTGAGAGAGAGAGAACAACAAAATCGTGTTTTTTTACTCTCTCGTGTCGCAATATTTAACTGAATGATTAAATGAAAGAATGAATTTCGTTGGTAAATTTATACATCACTTCTATCAATTTAAGCCTTAATGTATGGCCACTTCCGGATAGTTTTCTAACATGCTTTTAAAATTTTAATTTCACGGACTTAGTTCGTGTGATTTAAGCGAACTTACCATAAGAAAAACTCAAGATAACCTTGGAATTAATACCCTCAAATTTCCATTAAGCTATCTTGAAATTGATCAACTAGTAGAAACATTTATATTCTCACTTGTAGATCTTATATTCAAATTTTACGGTTCTTATAGGCTCTATTCTTCTCCTTCTTTTTGAGACAAAAAGATCATTCAAGTCCATCAATACATAAGAGGAGACCTCAGATGTATAATAATTGACACAAACCTTTCATAACTGAAAAGAATGATTCTAGCCAGGTGATAGCTAACACGGTTCCCATCTCCGTTGACATGAGACCAATACAAGAAGGAGGACACTCTCATCAAGCCAGCATCTTTAAATATATTATCTTTCTCTTCAAAAGCAAAATTTCTGATATGCAATGACCTTGGAAAGGTTGAAGTGACGAGTTATGCTCACTCCATAAACGCTTGCTTTACACTTAGCGACTAGAAGAAACAAGAGTGTCGTAATTCTCTCTGTTGTTTTTTGAACATAGATAAGACAATATATACATATCCCAATTCCTCATACGTTACCTCATACATTAGCTAGACTATATCTTTGTTTCAACTTTTTTTATCTTGAAATATGATAAGATGATAATAATATCATGAGGAGGGGCGTGTGCTTGTCAAATTTCAAGATGTAAATTGCGTGATATTAATAGCTAAAATAATATGATTTCCCCATACATTAGCTATACCCCATACTATCTTGCAATTTGAGATTCGATGTTACTTGATTATAAATTATCTTTGCTTGCAAATCATGTGGCACCTCAAGTAAACTTGCTTTTCGGCTTTTCGACTTCGGTGGGATTCGACGTGGACAATTTCCGTCCGGCCGTGATAGTTTTAAATCGTATGTGGCCATGTGGGAATCGTAAAGGTGAAGAAGCTCTAGCCTTGCGGAATGGAATTAGAGAAGTAGTTCGATTGGGTTTCAAAAAAGTTATTATTGAAGGCGATAATATTACTGTCATCCAGGCTCTGAAAGGTGAAGCTCACACTCCTTGGATTATTTCGAAGATCACTGAAGACATCAATTCCTTCTGTGCTAATTGTGATCATGTGGTGTTTCAACATACGTATCGAGAAGGGAATAGAGCTGCAGATTGGCTCGCTTCTAGAGGTCTTTCTATCCAGTCGATGGCTGAATGGGACCTCTCCCCTTCCCCAATTTTCAATTTGATCCTTGTAAGCGATAGCTTAGGAGTCCCCGTCGAAAGGAAGGTGTCCTAAGTCCTTTTCTTACCTTCTTAAAATAAAAAATAAAAAAAAATGTGGGAATCGTAATCCGTAAGTCATAAATCATAATCCCTTTTTCTAGTTTATCATTCTAAATCAGGGATGATGCACACAGTTCACGCAGAAAAATAAAAGTGAACTGTCTTAAATTTTTATTTATCTTCAAGTCACGTGGAATAAGTGTCAAGTGGAGAAGGTAGCGGAACAGAAAATGAAACACAAAAGAGAATAAGTGATCTCGTTTGGTGAGCCATGGTAAAAGTTAGATCGAGTAAGACGCAAGAAATTTTCCACATATTATTGTCTATTAGTTGTTGGACTGCTTGTCCTTCTGAATTGCGTGAAAAATCATCATCTTTCTAAGAGATGTAAATTGGGTATTGTATTGTTAAATCCAGTATCCTTCAAAAAATGAGAGAATTTATAATCAAGTAACATCGACTCTCAATTGGAAAAATGCTTAATCCTTATCTTAATTTTTTATTATTCAAAACTCATCTAAAATTATTTATGTACCTCAACCGCTTAGAGTAATGAAGTTCATACAGATTGATTTCACAAATTAACTTCATTAGAAAATGCTCATGCCACATTGATATTGAAGTTCATAGATATTAAATTTTGGCCATGAGAAGTAAATAGGTTGTGGGGTTACTGGGGTAGAACACTAGAACTCCACTGCCACAACGGTAATTATTTTAAAGAGCCCAAAATTAATAAAGAAAATAAACAAATAATTAAACTCAGTGGGACCAAAAGAGTACCATAGAGAAGCAAAGAGCACTTGTTATGAGCTCAAGCTGCGAGTGCCACTGCCAGCTAAATATGCTGAAGAAAGC
>ONZE01016505.1:0-10546 GCA_900322265.1 Macarthuria australis
CCCCCCCCCCCCCCCCCCCCAAAAAAAAAGAAAAGAAATGAAAAAGGAAAGGGAAAAGTGACTTCCTGGATTAAAAGGAAACAACAATCACTTTTGGCATTTGCTTCTCAAATTTATATACAACTCATACCTTAGGTCTTGGTGAAACTGCTTCAAAGCTATGGAATACAGGAATATCAAAATTGGGAGGCTCCAACACAATATATGCTCCTTTATTATTGTACCTCTCTTCTGTCGCCTGCATCAGAAGTAAATGCTTTACTATAACAAAGTCTTCCGTCTAGTCCCACCATAGAGAACTCCATCTAACTCGCTTCATAACCTCCAAGCACAACATGATGATAATCTATCTAACAAAAGGAAACCTTTATAAAGTTCAATTCAATTCCAAGGTCTCGACTTCGAGCCTTGTGGACAGAGCAACATGCATTTGGATTCCGGAGTACTCCCCCCAAAAGGGTGCGGCAGTAGCAATGTCTGGATTAGTCGAGGTAACCCGGATACCAGAAACGGGAAACACCCGGGAAATTCAAATCAATTCCATTCAAAATCAATGCATTGATTATGGAATCAAGAAATTTAATTTTAGTCTCAAAAGTGGGGGAGGAGAATGCAAGGGAGTGGGAATAACCTGGAACTGTGGGTAATCTGGAGCACTGAACAATGTGATTAGTTTTCCAGATTCTACAACATGATCAATCGTGTACCCTTGGTTCATTCCTCCAAGAGCGGGCCGTTTTTCCCTTGCATCGGGGCCTTCATGTGATCTAATAATCAACTGTCATACAAAAGTCGTAGACCTCTTTAGCACTCTAGCAAATATCCAATATGTTACCACAACAAGAGTTAGAAGACAGAAAAATACAAACCAGGCATTCAGTGACCATCATGGAAAGACAACTGCCGCAAGAAGACGGTTGGACATGGAAGATAAAAGCAAGGTCAAAGAAATGAAAATAAAACATTCTCTATTTGGCTAACAGAATCATAATTACTATTCAATAATTTAGTTGAATACATGTGCAAGAAGCGAAGTTTTACCCAGGAGCATTATATATATACCGTCTTTTGAAAACTTTCTTCCATGGACCAACTTGGAGAGACTCTTAGTGAACTACAGATTAACCCTTGGCAGTCTGAGTATTACCACCTCATGATAGAGTAACCTCTGACAAGTTGGTCCATGGCCCTAGTCCATGCAAGATTTGCTCCTATGAAAATTAACTAAATGGATTTATGCAATATTTACAAAAAGCACACTACAAAAAGAACCACTTAACCAACCAAGCTAGATGGGGATTAATATATGGATAATGGATTGACCAATAAAATAGATTTCGGTAATCAACGAAAAGCACATCCGTATGTCTTTCTTAATAAGAATATATTAGACAGTTTTCTTAAAAGAAATCCACTGGGTAATTACATGAATCTTTGCTGATTCTATGAAGCTGATTAGGCCCAGTCAGGAATCTAGCATTTCTATCATAAGGAGGAAAAATACATGCAAGATTGCGCTAATTAATCCAACTTCCACCAGAAGAATGTAAAGGTGGTGTTAAGGAAAAAAGATTCACTAAGTCACCTTCAGATTAAACTTCTTCAAAAAATACTCAGTGCAATCTGGGCCCCATAAGAGTCCAATGCCTCGCTCCTTATTCGGTGAAAGTCCAGGAGTCATCGAAGGGTCCGACCACAAGACATCACCAGGTATCAAGTTTAAACCTTCCCAAGGGGGATCGAGAACCGATCTCCTAGCTTTAGATAACTCCTCAAAGGAGCCAATCGACAACTTGCTCTCGGAATTTCCTTCACCATTGACACAAATCTTACGATTTCTTTTCTTCCCTTTGTTTCTTTTTGATGGAGTAGTAGTTGTACTCCTGAAAAGTCCTCCATGAGCAGTATAAACGCGCCCAGCTATAACGGTAGTCAAGGGGAGACCTTCAAAGCAGCCTAAACACTTCCGGTATACATGCTTCCCTTGATCACCATATTTGGTCATAACTTCCTTTTCGAAACCGTAAACACCAGTGCAATATTTGGACTCGTGATTTCCACGGAGAAGGAATACTCTATTTGGCAAAAGAATCTGAAAAGGAAATAAGTCGTTTTACGTGGGTGTTTAATAAATAATGAAAGTACTAACAAGAAAGCAACCAAAAACTTGTATTGTAACACACAACAAATACCGGCACCCGACAATAAGAGTTTCAGAATTAGGATCTTCAATCCCAGTTAAACTATCACATCACAAATAATCAATTTAGGGCACGTCGAAACTTTTTCTTTTATAGTAAAGTTGGAAAGACTTGATATTCAAGATTGGTCACAACAGCTCCATTCCAATTTACCATATACCAAAAATATGTTAACATGTGCAAACTAATCTCCTATACCTTTACATTCTTATGGTATCATCTAGACAAGTAATGCAAAGGCCTTAAAGAGAAAATCTTAGGAAATTGGAAATTATGGTTTTAATTCAATGGAATTACTGGTCCGAGAAATAGTAGCAATATTAGGGTTATAAATACTACTGGTTTTACTGTCTAGCACTAGTAAATTCTAGGAATCAGTTATAACTTCTAAGAATCAAGCCTCTAACTTATCGGGTGTGTAAGACCAAATGCCTGCTGTACCACTGTAGATACATCCAGTCTCAAACGACTAGACATCAAAATCTTATAAAGATATTGTCACTCAAGCAATAAAAATAAGGAAAACAGTTTCAAATATCATTATAGAGAATTTAATAAAGACTTCTAGTCTACTCCTAAAATCTAAATGAGCATGTAGAAAAAGCATCCTAAAGACCTAAACAAGCCCAGTCATTAATCTTCCCAGTGAAACAAAATAACGATTCCGACTGCACGGATGAGACAGTACTATTCCATTCACTGCTGAAGTACTGATTAGCAGTATTTTGTTTTTATTGTAGCCTGCTATATGAACCACATACACCTAAATATCTGAAGACAAAGAAAATTATACAATAAAAAATAAAAATGAAGCACAGCATGTATGGGAAAAAAGGGTCCCTATTACACCACCATAGCAAAGGAAACACCATATAAATTTAAAGCATTTCCCGCACTCAATCCAAAACCTAATAATATAGGGGCTGGTTTTGTGACGAAAATGAGTTAAGCGTATCATAGGGAATTCGATTCTTGTGACTCTTTGATAGTAAGATTCATTTAAGAACTCTCATGCGGTTTCCGAAGTTATCACTTCATTGATTAAAAAGAGCCATATTTCCATAATAACCATGTGAATAATCTTATTCAAATCACAGCAAAGACCTAAATCATGATGCTAGACTTTCTCCCCCACATGCTCTATCAGGAACCAGTTACAGTTGTTTCCCTACGGCTCGTTTGGTAGAAGGTAATAAAACAAAGGAANNGTAATGGAAAATTTGTATGATAGTGGATAACCTTGGTAGGAAACTAGCATAAAATTGGTAGAATGACGACAAAGTTTGTATGCTAATGGAGAACCTTGGGTAGGAATTCATCTTGTTATAGCTAGAATTTAGATCAAAATCATTGCCGTTTGTACGGATGTAGATGACCCATTCCCATTTTATAGGTGGTATATGATTGGGAATGGAAATACAACAAGTCTTTTCATTACCTTTCATTCCCAAGTGACACACTTGGACATCAAACCACGTACAAATTTTATTACCATTCCCATCATTTATTACCTCAAACCAAACGAGCCGCTAGTGTATGATGTTCTACACAGCCATCTTATCCCAAACCCAAAATTCCACAATGCTGGATGAAAACTTCAAGTATAATACCATCTTATGACATTCAACTTTACAAGAACCCCCAAAAGATCATAATTTTCATCACCAACTGAAAAACGAAAAAGAAAACGACAAATGCAAATTCAGTAAACAATCAGAAATCATGCATATAAAACTGAGTATTCGAAGATCAAAATTCTACCATCAACAAACCTTCCAAGCGAGCAACAACAGGAACGTTTCGAGCCCCCACGCGCCTCGATCGACATAATCGCCATTGAAGACAAAGAATCGATTATCAGAAGGAAATCCAGCTTGTTTCAATAGAAAGAGCACATCATGCAACTGACCATGAACATCACCGACAACCACAACGGTAGAATCAACTCCAATATCGTCAATCCTCACACAATTGGGCTCCTTATGGAGAATCTTCGAGCCACAGAGTATGAAATTATCGAACACTGGTACAGGCAAGACGGAAGGGAGGTCGGAAGGAGGGAGATTCCGGGAAGAAGAGTCAAAGGCGGCCATTAGATTGAAGACCCAGTCTAGGGTTAGGGTTCCGTCTTGTGGCCATTGGATCGGGATCTGAGGGGTCTGATTTGACGGCGTTGATTGATTCGACGGGATTGGGGAATCGGAGGGGGAAGGTGATGTGGCGGAAGTGACCGTTGAGGAGGTGGTTGTTGTGGTGGTTGTTGTGGCGGGGGAATCTGCATCGCAGTTCATGGTGATTGGTCGGTTGGATTAACAATTTTGATTTTTATTCTTTCATGCAAGCTATAAAACTAAAATGGCCGAGAAAAGATAAATGCCGATTAGTTCAAATACCAGAGGGAATTAGGGTTTCTCTTTTGGCGTAAAAGTATGATTTTTAGGTGGAGTGTTTTAATGGGTTATAGCAATGTATAAGCTCTAATTACGTTCTCAAACGTTTCGACCATAAAGAAAACGCAATGGAAACGCCTAAAAGACCTTAGTCCAAAATCCATTTGGGCGCCTATGAAAACGAAAATGGGTTATAGGCTTATAGCAACGTATAAGCTCTAATTACGTTCTGGCGATGAGTGGTGGCATGCAACGATGGAGGCCTCCAGAGACGAGTATTGTTAAGGTTAACTGTGATGCAGGCTTCATCGGTGAGTAGGGCACGGGCCTTGGTTTTGTGGCTCAGGATATGGTGGGCGATGTTCTAGCCTTGGGGGTCCGGCAGATGGAGAAGCGAGTCCTAATTACTGTGGCTGAAGCTTGTGCCATCAGGTTTGCACTCCACACTGCTCTTGATTGTGGTTTCCGGAACCTTGTCATAGACACTTATGCTAAATCAGTGATCCTTACGCTACAAAACAGAAGCTGGCCTCGTAGTGAACTTGGAATTATTCTTTTTGATGTTTTTTTTTTTTCTTTGAGTCAGTCTTGTCAGACTTGTAAGTGGTCATATGTTGGTAGGGAAGGCAATTAGATGGCTCATCACCTTGCTGAATTTGCATCTCATATTAGTACTCTAATGTCGTTGAGGAGTTTATCTCAATGGACATTTGCTTAACGAATGATCCATAAAAGGGGCTCTTTTCTTTCCAAGAAAAAAATAGACCCCTAATTACGTTCACAAACGTTTCGAGCATAAGAAAACGCAGTGGAAACGCCAAAAACACGTTAGTCCAGAATCCATTTGGGCACCTATAAAAACGAAACACCTGCAAAATAAAACGTTTTCTAAATGACTCGCTCCTTTTCGTCCTCATCTTCCAACTTTCGAGCCCTGCTAAGCAAATCCCTGGGCCTCTTCCCTCCTCTCTTTCTGTCCGCCACCTCTTCCACCTCCACTAACTCCTCTTCCTCCGCCGCCACCGCCACCGCCGCCATGGACGAGCCGGTCCGAACGCGCCTCTGTATAATCGGGTCTGGACCAGCAGCCCATACGGCCGCCATTTACGCATCCCGAGCCGAGCTCAAGCCCATACTCTTCGAAGGATGGATGGCCAACGGAATAGCTCCCGGCGGCCAGCTAACCACCACCTCCGACGTCGAGAACTTCCCTGGATTTCCCGACGGCGTTTCGGGACTCGAAATCACAGAGAAGTTTCGTCAACAATCTCTCCGTTTCGGTACGAAAATCCTCACCGAAACGGTTACTTCCGTCGACTTCTCCACTAGGCCGTTCAAGATCTTCTTCTCCTCCTCCGACGAATCAAACGCCGTCTTAGCCGACGCCGTGATTATCGCCACCGGCGCCGTCGCGAAGCGTCTGGAGTTCCCCGGCGCCGGCGAGGGTTCCGGCGGTGGTTTCTGGAACCGCGGAATCTCCGCCTGCGCAGTTTGCGACGGTGCGGCCCCGATTTTCCGGAACAAACCCTTGGCGGTGATCGGAGGCGGTGATTCGGCGATGGAGGAGGCGACATTTCTGACAAAGTACGGGTCGAAAGTGTATGTGATCCATCGAAGGGATACATTACGAGCATCGAAGATAATGCAAAAGAGAGCAATGGAAAACCCTAAGATCGAATTAATGTGGAATTCGGTGGTGGTTGAGGCTTATGGAGATGAGGAGAAGGGGAATAGGGTTTNNNGGGGGTTGAAGGTGAAGAATATGGAGACAGGGGTAGTGAGTGATTTGAAGGTATCAGGGTTGTTTTTTGCGATTGGGCATGAGCCTGCAACAAAGTTCTTGGGTGGGCAGTTGGAGTTGGATTCTGATGGGTATGTGGTGACCACCGCTGGAACCACCATGACTAGCGTCGCCGGAGTTTTTGCTGCCGGAGATGTTCAGGATAAGAAGTATAGGCAGGCTGTTACTGCTGCTGGCACAGGTTAGTGTGCTTTTTTATTTATTTATCAATATTTGATGTTTGGTTGAGTTCTTGCATTATCCTTTAGTCATTCAAAGGCTGTGTTTGGATTTAAGGATTTGATGTTCGTTTTCTGATTTGAAATCATAATTGCATTTTGAAATCCCAATCATGTAAGAATTAGTGCAAGAATGTAAGAAATAGCAGCGGATATGGGCAGCGAGGATCGATGATTTCTCACACTTGATTTTGACCAAATCGAAATCCAAGTTTAAATCCAAGTGTTATCCAAACAAGAAACTTGGTCCAAATCCAACTACCCAAACTAACCATTAACATAATTTCTAATACATTGAGTGAAAGTGGTCTTATCACTTATGGTTACAAATTTAACACTGCTTGGAGAGCTGGTTTGGTTTTGCATCAGTTTGCCATAGGTTGCTAATTAACAGTTTTTGGATTCATTAGAACCTTTTAGGTCATGCTCTTGTTTTGAAGATCTTTTGTTGCATTGTGGACACTGGGTTCAGGTTAGGGAAAGTAGTTTGGAAATGGAAGATGGTACATTGGAATTTGGAAGCTTTGGCTTTCTTTTCGTCATTGGAGGAGGATGAGAATGGTGCAGGTGTCTATGCTGGGTTGTTGAGTTAAACAAAAAGGGAAGAGGGGGGATTCAATGTGTTCACCGACTATCTCGTTTGGTATTAAAGAGTTAAAATCCATGGATTTGAAGGCGCGAAAAAAGAAACGCAACCAAACATGGATTTTAGATAAAATCCATGGATTTGAAAAGAGGATATCAAACGAGGCCTATGAGTCCATAAGATTGCCATAAATGAAAAACAAAATACCAAATCTAGGTATCAGAGATGCCTCGGAGGAAAATCGAGAAATGATCTAGTAGTACATGAGAAAGTGTTGTTGCCAAAACTTTTACGGGGTGAAGGTGGCATGTCTTGCACATATCAAAAAAATTATAGTTTCCAAAAGAGAAAAATCTTGTCGGTAGATAGGAATCCAATATCATGATGCCAGTTGATGGTTGATTTTATGCCAGGTTTATTGATTTATTTTCTTTTGTACACTAACACATAATAACTAAGATCTAATTAGGTTTCGCAAATTCTTAAATAGACTATGTCTATACTATAGACCAAGTTCAAGATAGGTACCCCCAAGTTCACATTAAGGGTACCTCAATTTTTATGAAGGCATTCATGTAGTCAACAGGTTTACCCCAAGGTCACAGTGGGGTACCTCCAAGTTCACAGTGGGAGTATCTCAAGTTCACTATGAGATAGATTTGGTCTACGCAAGCCGTAGTGTTTAGGTTTTCCAGAAACGTTAATACGATGTTATAGTTCATTTTGTTTATGGGATAACATTTGATCTCCTTACGTGTTGATGCTAGACAAGAGCGAGGGCCGCCCTTCCCTCTACTTCACCACCCCTAATGTAAGAAGAAGCCAGGAAATCACTTAATATTTAGTAAAAGAGCGAAGGTAAGAGAGAAGGCAGACAGACCATTTGCTGAATCTTTTTCTTCTTCCGATTGGACTCCGAAAGTGACCTTTCAGCTCCCTCGTCGATTCTAGGGAATGGAGCCAGCGTTGGTTGGTATGGCTTGTTGGCCCGAAACATGGGTTTCAACGATGAATGAAAGACGTTCATCTACTCTCTAACTCCAAGCATATAGCCATTCATCAACCGAGTATGACAATTATTGGACTTACCACATAGGCTCTCCTCAGTCATTCATCTACACTCTAACTCCGAGCACATTATCTTTGCTGACTACGTTTGCTACATTAATGGCAACGTCAACAATTAAGACAAGATTACCTACTAGGCTACTAAACATCAATTTTAGTAAATCACCATGTTCATGTCATAAGCTCTCTTACTAGGGGTGTGCAAGTGAACCTCTAAAACCTTAAACCTAACACGAAACTAGTTTAAACAAACTAGTTGGGTTAGGTTAAGGATCAACAAATTAAAAAAGTTGCTATAATGGTTAAGTTTAGGTTATTGTAATTTAATCAATAGGTTATTGTCAACTGAACCACTATAATGAAAAATAAAAAATAAGGTACCACAATCTCGCACAACTTATACTCTCACAATCTCACGACTTGAGCCAAAAACTCGTAGTTTTCCACGTCTCTTCTTCGGTTCTTCCTTTTGCTCTAAAATCCCAAATTCGGCACCTTAAAGCATCGTAAGTTATCATAAATTTCTACACAAACTGTAAGATTTGATGAATGGTTATCTTGTGGATTATTGTAACCTAACCATTCAAAAAGATTAACCATGCGCCTTGAATGGTTAGGACAAGGTTATTATTATTTTTTAAACCGCTTGATGAGGTCATGTTTAAGGACATGACTCATGGTTAGGTGTACCATACCATGAACACCCCTATCTCTTGCATAAGCACACTAAAAGTGTATTCTTCAATACACAAAGACAGATTAGGTTATAAATAACTTGTAGTCTTGTACACTTTAATTTTGTAAACATAATAACCATAAGTGGCCCCATTAAATTCATGCTACTTCATTAATATAATTTAATACACACCTTGATTTGAAATCCAAGAGGACCTTCCTATCTATCAAAATTGAGAAACACTATGCCTTAGAGGGCGAAAGTAAGAGGTAGGAAGGTTTTTACATCCTCCAGACAGGTACTTCACATGCTAAGAATGTACTGAAGGCACTTTTTTTTCCCTTTTCTTTTTGAGGCATAATATTTCTCGATTTTGATAGATTAGTGAGGTCCTCCTTGATTTTAATCAGAGTGTGCATTAAATTATATTAATGAAGTAGCATGTACCAAATAGGGAAAAGCAAAGTAATTCATTTGGTGTAACAAGTATGTCGAATCATCATGAATTCTAAAGAAATTTTTGAAAATTTTAACTTATAGTATATTGAGATAATACCATAGATAATAATCTGTTTAAACTATATAATTATACTTTGACTTAGGCATAAACAAATGATGGTACCACATCATTTTATAATCATTTCATAGGTATATATTTTTAAAAAATAGAACCATTTATGGTTATTATGTTTACATGATTAAATTTGCACAAGTTATTGGAGAAAAAAAAAGGTATAACTTCATATTACCATTTACATAACAAGAATATTACCATAATATCAAACACCTCTAATTAGGCCTTAGTTAGTCTATATTAGCGTATGAAAGAAAATACATTAATGAACATGGCATAAAATCAATATTATATTGGATCTTATCTACTGACAAGGTTTTTCTCTTTTAGAAACGGACTATGAGCTAGTTGAGTAAAAAATGCAAAAAGGGAGGATTTAGTATGTTTAGTACCTGTCGTATTGTTTTACATTTGAGACTATAAATCCATAAGATTGGCATAAAAGAAAAACAAAATCTAGGTTTTGGTAACGTCCTGAAGGAAAGATCAAGAAATGATTTCGTAGTACGTAAGAAAGTTGTTCTTGTTGAATAATGTTTTGGTTACCCTTTTTTATGATATTCTTAATACACTCTAATTTCTTAAACACGTATGATGACTTCCATATTTTATCTATTGGAAGTCAGGATTAAATTTATTTTAGTGACTGATTTGCATGATTCTTAATCAAGCACCCTTATGTTCTTAGATATTATATTCAGCCTAGCAGAATCCATTACGATGGTAGCTTAAGAAAAGTGAAGTTTGTGATGGTAGCCAATAGCCATAGTGAGTTAGAGGAAGAACTGAGAGGAGATTGTTCGGCACGTGTTAGCTAGGAAACAATCAGGTAGCCAAGAAGGGCAAAGGCAGATAACTAAGCACTGAGAGACCCAGAGAGCTTCCAACGGTCTGTGAGTGCAAAGGGAAAGCCTATATGAAAGGCGTATATGAAAGGCACTAAGCTGGTTGAAACAAACCAAGCGCAAGGCGTACACCTCGTTGAAACAATGACTATGTTTCAAGCATTAAGAATTATGATAAACCTATATA
>ONZE01016560.1:0-13565 GCA_900322265.1 Macarthuria australis
GAGTTATCATCTCCAAAAGTTGAAATGGGTAGGTCTAATTTCTTGATTTCAACGAACCCTTTTGGTATCTCCGGGTTTTATAATCAACAAATTTGTTATTACGCCACTGCTGCGGAAGCTATTGTGCCAGCATCTTCCTCAGAAGATGATGAAATCCGTGAATTGGTTGAAGAAATCCGGAAACAAGAGATTAAAAAGCCGAAAAATTTACAAGTTAAGGACCCCAAATTGTTTGGGGGAATGCCTCAAGGGAGGTACAATGCCCTTAGAAGGAGGCAAGTGAAGATGGAGACTGAAGCTTGGAATGAAGCTGCAAAAGAATACCAAGAGTTATTGGCGGATATGTGTGAGCAAAAACTTGCCCCTAATTTGCCATACATAAAGACATTGTTCTTGGGTTGGTTTGAGCCATTAAGGACTAAGATTAAGGAGGAGCAAGATTTGTGCCAAGAAGGGAAAAATCGCGCTACTTATGCTCCGTATTTCGATCAATTGTCGGCTGATATGATGGCTGTTATAGCTATGCATAAGCTGATGGGTTTGTTGATGAGTGGGGGTGGGAATGGTACTGCCTTGGTTGTCCAAGCTGCCACCCAAATTGGTGAAGCTATTGAGCATGAGGTAGTGTTTAGCTTTTGTTATACTCCATTTGGGATACTTTGAAATTCGATGTTTTTGTTAATTTTGTTTGCTGCCTGATTATTTCTTTTATTTTTCTAAAGAATGGTGGTATAGGTGATAGTGTGGAGCTTGCTAAAAAAATGAAATTTTGAAGTATATGAGCTAATGCTGGTGTTAAGTCCAGTTTATTTGTCTGTTACTGATTTCAAGATTGAAAATTTTCCGGACGGTAAACAATTTAATCTGGATGATAAGTAAGCTATCATAATGTATTATGGGATTTATTTGTCTGTACTTTGCACTTGCTTTAGCCACATTAGTTGTGTTGTATATGGTAATGCAGATAGAGTTCCATGTGAGCCAGAAGAGTTGAATGATGGAAAAAGAGTTGAATTTTACATTGTGAGTAGGAATTAGAATGTCTTTTTTGCCATATGAATATGAGAATTATTTCCTCCTCTTCTCGCTTGTCTGAAGTGAACTGCCGAAATTCATTTTCCGATAGAAGTATGTATAGCTAACTGACTAACAAAAGCATGGTTTCTTTGAACTGCTAGTGGTGTAAGTTCCTTTGTCCTAAAATATTGTCATAGTCTCCTAAACTGGTTCCTTTATGTGTGGTTTAGGGCTTGCTACTGCCAAAGACATCAGTTGTCCAAAGCAACTACCTTATTATTTTATATTTTAAGCTCTTGCTTTTATGATGTCCTTAAAAAGGCTTGATAGCATGAATTTTTTGTACCTTCGATCTTTGGCTTGGCTACACACATGCAAACTGGGTTACAGATCTAAAAATCTTATCTGTCTGAATCTACATTTTCAGAGTAGTGGGATTATATGATATGTAAATCTATATGCTTATTTTTTTCAAAATCTCTATCAGGCTAGAATTCAGAGATTCTTGGAGAAATCAAAAGGAAAATATACACCAAATGGCAGCGAGGATGATGGAGAAAAAGCACAAGAGAGAATTAGGAAAAAGGTGGAAAATTTGATGAAGAAGCAAAAGACATACGAGGTGAGGAAAATTGTAAAGGTACATGATGATTCAAAACCTTGGGGTCAGGAAAATCAAGTAAAGGTTAGTTCATCCTTGTCACTCACTCGTTATCGATGTTTAATATTTTTTGGTGTCATCCTTTGATTATATTTCTTATTTATTGTCCTGTATGATTGTGCTTTATTGTTCTAGGTTGGCTGCAGATTAATTCAACTACTTATGGAAACTGCATATATACAATCTCCAGCAGATCAGATAGGAGATAACCCCCCCGATCTTCGCCCTGCATTCATCCACACCCAAAAAGTTGTTACTAAGGAGGCACAGTAAGATTGTAGTTTGACATCTCTCCTTCCAGACCACCCTCCTCAGAGAAAAACCGACAAATAACAAATAACTAAGACATGTTTTGGTTTTCCTTTGAACAGAAAATCAAGCAGGAGGTATGGAGTTATCGAATGTGATCCTCTGGTACGCAAGGGTTTAGAGAGAACTGTACGTATTATGTTCCCCTGGTGATTTCTTTACCATTTATCATATTTTGTTTAAGTACTGTCAGATTTATAATTTTATCCTATTTGGCATGTGAACTACAAAAACTAATTCCTTCTTGCGTTGCTGGTCTCCAAGAATAATAGTAATGTTATGATCTATCATCTTATCCTACAGGCTAGGCACATGGTGATTCCTTACATGCCAATGTTGGTTCCTCCATTGAATTGGACAGGGTATGGATTCTTAAGTTTCTATGTTGATTGTACTTATTCTTTTTAGATAAGTAAGAAATTCATTGCGAAGGAATAGAAATAATGAGGGAACCATAAGAAAAGGGAAAAAACCATGACCTACCCTGGGAAAAAGCTACACAAACAAACAAAAGCTACAGGCTTAAGCTCGTGTGACATGAGAGCCACATAAATTCCATTTCCTAGCAAAAAACGAACTCTGAAGAGAGGGACTCAAAACATTGGAATTGAACTAGAGTTGCATGCATAACAGAATCTCCTTAACCACAATATCAGGGACTTCTGAGTTCTGAGTTGCATATACCCCCTCNNTAATTTATTTCTTGAGAGTTGTAATATTTACTCCCTCAGTCCCACTTTAAATGTCCTAATTGTAATATGCACAAAGTTTAAGAAAAATTTTCTGTCAATTATAGCCATATTAACTCCACCCTCTTTTTTATTAACTACACTATCCAAGAAGTTTAACCTTAATAAATATAGTAAGTTAATGAGGGTATTATTGGAAAAATAAGGTACAAAATAGAATATAAATAGAAGTTGGACAAATAAAATGGGACAGACTAAAAAGGAAATTAGGACATTTAAAGTGGGACAGAGGGAGTATTTCAATAGCAACAGTATCCTCTTTTTTTTTTTCTTTTTTTAAAATTCAAACTTCTAGTTGAGTTTAGACATTTTCTGCATTGCTTTCATGAAGGATAGCATCATTGATTGTAGTGAGACTAATTCAATATGTACATTAGTGCACTAACATGCATTTTCATGTGCAAAATAAGGGGTCATTGCCTTCAAAATAGATAAATAACCCCCTGTTGTTCCCAGCTTTGACTACTTCTGTAGTTCTTGTTTTAGAAGGATAGAGAACATGATATCATCCAGGATGTTAATGAATAGCTTCAGATGGGGAAAAATGCATCCTAAATTTGCCTTATGGGGCCTAATTCTTTTTATCAATGTTGTGGGCTTTGGTAGGCATAACCGAGGAGCGTATTTGTTCCTTCCATCTTACGTTATGCGAACTCATGGAGCAAAACAGCAGAAAGAAGAACTGAGAAGGGTTCCAAAGCAGCAGTTAGAAACTGTGTTTGAGGTTTGGAAATTCTCAATTTATTGCTTGATATCAGACGTATCTTATCTTTTTCTGATGTGAAGAAATAATTATTGTTTTTGCTTGTGCTATGTGATTAGGCTCTTGATACACTTGGCCATACCAAATGGAGGGTCAATAAAAGGGTGCTCAGTATCATAGATAGGATATGGGCTAGTGGAGGTCGCCTTGCTGATTTAGTTGACTGTGAAGATGTAAGTCTTTGACAATGGGTTCCCTCCCCTTGTGTGGAGAGGAGGTCTGTGCTCATTATCGTTAACTGTTTCTATGTTATCATTACAGGTTTCCCTACCGGAGGAACCAGAAACCGATGATGCCGGAGAAAATAGGAAATGGAAGTGGAAAGTTAAAGCTGCCAAAAAAGTGAATGCTGAAAGGCATTCTCAGCGTTGTGATGTGGAACTCAAGCTAGCTGTAAGAAACTTCCTTGGGTACAAAACTTTAGTGCGTCTTGCGGGACCAGGTCCATGCCGTGGACCAACTTGTCAAGGGGTCACTCCTACCCTGGTCTACGTAGGAGTTTCTAATTGGGGTCACTCCTCTGTTAACATGGAGTGCCCATTAGGCTGCTAATGGTCACTCTGTATTTTACTAGGGGTCACTCCTACCCTGGTCTATGCCATGGACCTAGTCCACAAAGGAAAAAGCGATAAATTTTTCAGTGCTAGTTGTTTAAAGGATCAGTTAATGGGGTATTAATGTGTCTATTTATGGGAGTAGGTGGCTAGAAAGATGAAGGACGAGGATGGATTTTACTATCCACACAACGTGGATTTCCGTGGCCGTGCATACCCCATGCACCCTCATTTGAATCATCTTGGTTCAGATTTATGCCGAGGGATCCTGGAGTTCGCAGAGGGCCGTCCTCTTCGAGAGTCCGGGCTTCGATGGCTAAAAGTGCATTTGGCAAATTTATATGCTGGAGGTGTTGATAAATTATCGTATGAGGGTCGGATGGCATTTACCGAGAATAATCTGGATAATATTTTCGATTCCGCGGATAGGCCAATGGAAGGAAGACGATGGTGGTTGGGTGCAGAGGATCCTTTCCAGTGCTTGGCAGCTTGTATTAATCTTGCTGAAGCATTGAGAAGTTCGTCTCCCGAGGATTATGTTTCACACATGCCTGTGCATCAGGTACTAATTTGCTAGTGTAATTAGAATCGGGTCAATAATTCCTAGAGTTTATGCAAGCTGATAACATTCAAAGTAGCTATTTTGTGAATTCAATTTTTTATTCCAAATGTGAGGGGAAGCTCTGTGCTACGGGAGTGAAAAGGAGAAGAAATAGGAGTAGTTAATTTCTTGGAGTTCTGCACACTTCTGCAATTCACCATGAGAATATTTAAATAAATACTTAATAGTAAGTCATTCGAAAAGATGTTGAATGCATACCTAAATTAGCTCTTTGGAACTTTATTTTGTTGTGAAGCTGAAAATTACCATATGCTTTTCGTAATCTAGGTGCTTGGTGCTATCGCAGATATCTGTAAAGACAACATCTGAGTCTCTTAGTGACTACCTGCATGTAGATGTAGGGAACTATTCAGACAGTTTTTTAATGGTTTTCAGAAATTGTGTGCGAATATTGCTTGTTACAAGTTGTGGTGGAAGTTTGACTTTCCAAAAATAGCCTACTGCTATCTCAGAGCATTGTGTTTATTCTGTTTTTTGAATGATAGAGATCTTAAACTGTGGAATATATGCTCCATAAGGAAGAGGATAATGATTACCTGTTTTTCTCGTGGACAAAAATTATTACGCTTTTATGTAGTTTGTTCAATCTCACTTCAATTGTTAACTCTGAATTTAACATCGTATCTGGTCTCTGTTCCATAGTCTTCTATGACTATCCTTTCAGCCTTTTTCTTAATAACCCCTCAGCAAATGCCATCAAATTTCTGTTCGCCTAGTCTAGCCAGCTGTGTTGTCAATCATTTTGATTTTGAGGCATTGTTCTCCAACTTTTGAGGGGTCCGTAAACCCATTGTAGCCCTCCATCCAAGTCTTTTCTAGTCCATATCTCCCATCAATCAAATGAGCTTTTGCTTTAGTAATTTCTCGACATGAAGAGTGTTGTGTGTAAAACACCATCCACTTGTTTATGTTGTTTTCCTTGTTTCAAATGCATGCATGATCTGAAGAGTGCTCTTTCCTATTCAAGTTGCCAGGATTTTAATGCCTAGTGAATAGTTTTTGACATCCTTTGTTTTTCTCTTGTTTTCCCATTTTGCAAGGATGGTTCATGTAATGGCTTACAACATTATGCTGCCCTCGGAAGAGACAAGGTAATGTACCTTCGCTTGTATGGTTTGCATGATCACTTCCCGAATGTGATATGATGTGGGTGTTAATTTCAGTGCTATAGCTATGTTGTAGGTATAGATCTTATATAAAGGGTGTATCTAATATAAAGTTGTCTAGCCAGTTATGTGTACAGTCTTTTGTTGATGTTTTTTTATACTTGGTGCAGAAATTCCAATGCTAATAGCTGCTTGATGTTCTGTGATATATTTTTTTCCCCATATGCATGATTAAGTTGCATTAAATACAGTATTGCTTTCATAGATTTAGTTTAGTTTAATTATAGGTGGAGTTATATTGTAAACATACCCTTGACTGGTATATTTTCATGTTTGTATAATCAACTGAATCTGAAATATAGTGTTTTGTCTTCCAAGAGATAATGAAACCCTTATTGGAAGTTGATGACCCTTGTTTGAATCTGTTCATTGTCGGTCATTATGGCACATGGTATAACATGTGTAATATGCAAAAACATTTACACATAGCCCTCTTTTATCATTATTTTCAATCTAGCATCCTTGGTAAGACAGATATATGGGTTCATCTTATATCCTTTGAGTAATTCTGTGTACCCGGAAAAATAGCATACCCTGGCATGCTTCATAATTATACCCAATTAGTTGTAACTTGTTAATGTCACTGCATGTTGCGTCATATTTCCTACTTAACTGTTGTCCATTTATTTGTACAGCTCGGAGCAGAAGCTGTGAATCTTGTTGCAGGGGATAAACCTGCAGATGTTTACTCTGGCATTGCTGCTCGGTAAGCCAAATAACAGCTGGAGTAGTTCATGAAGTAATAAGTTTCGTGAAATATGCCTTCCTCCCCACCCAAAGAGGGAAAAAACCCTGGACAAAAAAATTACTCCGTTTCAAAATAGATGTCACTTGCGATGCAATTTTAACACTTTTTTCCCGTTCTTACCCTTTTATTTGATTACCACTCCATTTAATGCACTACTATGACTTTGATTTCCAAGTGAGGGTAAATTAGTAATCTTTCGCTATGATAAATGTATTTCTTAATCCATATGCAAGTCAAAAAGTGACAAATATTTTGGAATGGTGGGAGTATAAAAGTTGATACAATATCAAGACACCACGAGGTCGTTACCAATAGACTATGGCATTGCAAAGCTTGGTATATAGATGTTCTGTACTATGGCACTGAAGAAGTAGTCATTACTCCTATCTTGCCACTAATTTCAGTTATTTAATTTCATCAACGCTGTGTACATCACTTTTTACTAGTTTACCACAGTTTCTTGATGAGATGTGATCAAGATAGTGGAGACAAGCCCACGGCTATTTCCTCATTACACCCTTCCCGAGGGTGACATGAGAGAAAGGGCTTCTATTTCATTTGTTGCACAAAGTTTCTGTGCCTTAAGTGAAAAGACCTCGCTTTTTCACATTGGAGATGTGGAAGGAAAATAAGTTACACTTCCAAGCTCACCCTATAATAATGTTGATGGCATTCAATTCTCATAGCTTTATTAATCATTTAAACTCTATCACTTAAATGCAGAGTTCTTGAAATAATGCGTAAAGATGCACAGAAAGATCCTACAACTGATCCAAATGCACTTCGTGCGAGGCTTTTGCTCAATCAGGTTTCTTGTTTGGCCGCTTTCTGTCGGTTGTAATCTTTTTGGTTTTTTCGTGATGATTTAGACTTGTCTTCCCTATGCTTATGTTTAGCAGCTGAAGTTAAGCCAATTATACATGCTTTTCTTTTCTTTGAAGTAGTTCGGTACCATATTGTTATGTTTTGGTAACACTCTTTGCGTTTTGGTGGAAAAACTTAGGTGGATAGAAAGCTCGTCAAGCAGACTGTTATGACATCGGTGTATGGTGTCACTTACATTGGTGCTCGCGATCAAATTAAGAAAAGGCTGAAAGAACGTAATGCCATTGCAGATGATAACGAATTGTTTGCTGCAGCATGTTATGCTGCTAAAGTAAGTGAACCTGACGTCTCTATGGTCTTGTTTGGTATGCTTATGTTTTCAGTTTTTTAGTTTTTACATTTAGATAACAAAGAATTGGCTCTGAAAACAGTGGTGGGTGATATTACTATTTTCCTGTATGATCATGAGGGGAAACTAAGTTTTATGCTAGTAAAGAACGCGATTCAAAAATTCAAGTTGAATGGTCACCACATCTATCGGCGTGTAACTTCTTTTTTTCTTTTTTCTTTTTTCTTTGTTCTGCTTGAGAGGGGAAGATGGCTGCTTTGTGAACAATGGCTGGTTTGCATATTAGATACTGGTTAAGCTACTACTCCAGGCTAGAGGCTGATAGGACTCGGGTTATTTAATGGTCAAATAGTGACTTATTAAATAAGTTAGGGTATGATTTAAATAAGAGTATTATTAATAGTTATGTTTTATCTTCTAGAAGGGGCCACTTGCACCTTGTTATTAGTTAGGTTTTAGGGTATTTTTGGCTAGCCATATTATAATACTCCTTATTTTGTAATTGAGAGACTACGGATGAAATGAATTGAGTAATGAAAGTATTAGTCGTATTTTAGTCTCTTAGCAGCCTACTGTTCTCTTCATTAGCTTAGCAGTTTACTTAATTTCTCTGCTTTCTTAGCTTACTTAGCCCGGGTTCCTATCAGAGCCTTCTGGAAAATGAAGTATGCTCTCCATGGTTCTATTATTATTTGATTAGTGAAGATCACTGAAGGAAAGGGGTAAAGGGCTATCCCATGGCATCTCCAGTGTAGGATCAAAATTTCTTATTTCACCTATTGAAGTTGATATTAACTGGATGAGAAGGAAAAGAGGGATGCAATGCCCTGATGCGAACAATGCTATGTAACATGCACAATAGAACATGTCTTGGCAATTCGTAAATACATTCTAGAGATGGATATTTCAGGAATTAGTCATTAACATGCCTCGCTCATCCGTTTTTTGTCTGAAGACGAGATGAGTTAGACTTGTTGATTTTTAAGGAAGTAAAATATCATGTCCTAAAGTGCCACAACAACAGAAGCCACCCATGAGGTTCCCTACAAATCGGGGTAAGAGGAAGTCAAGATCATGTTAAGCATTAGCGAAAAGCTGATGGAAGTAGAATTTGTTTTGTTTTAAATAACGTAAAAGAATAGTTCATTAGTACTTCTACACCTATGCTCAGGTTGCTATCATGGCCAAGACTCAGTGAACTGAACTGTGAAAAAGTTGATTTATTGAGTAGAAAATATATATAAAAAATTCTCCATTCATTCACATCGGTTTTCTGTATTTGCTCCATGAGCAGACCACCATGACTGCACTGGGAGAAATGTTTGAAGCAGCACGAAGCATAATGAGTTGGCTTGGTGACTGTGCTAAGGTGTGTGATTTTCGACCTACCTTTATTTGTTAGATTAGTTTTTACATAAATGAATTATTGAATGAAAGCTTGAACATACTTCAATTAAATGTTTAACAAATTTGTATTATTTGAAATTCCACTAGTTTTTCCGTCCAACTTAGAAATCTCCTTGCTTAATATTCTTATGTTATGTATTTACTTTATCTTCAAGGTTGCTGCCAAATAACAGTGGCTATATGTGCAGGAATTAACTTCATTAAAAGCATTTATTGAACCAACCTGTTGGAGAATTATTCATTCTTAATGCCTCCTGTGTGTGGGTATTTGTAGTTTTTTCAAGGTTGCTGACAGTTGAATTTGACTGTAAAAAACAGATCATAGCATCAGAAAACCAGGCAGTTCGATGGACAACCCCTCTTGGACTCCCTGTTGTTCAACCTTATCGCAATATGGGAAGACGTCTCGTAATATTCTAAGCATTTGACTAGTTGGATCATGTTCATTTTTGCATTGAACTCATAGTTTATATTTGAATGTTTTCCATCTCCCTTAACGTGCTATTGAAATGGATGCAGGTCAAGACTTCTCTTCAGGTTTTGACACTTCAGCATGAAACTGACAAGGTAACACTAACTACTAATAAGAGCCTTTCTTTAGCTTTGAATTCAACTGTTTTTTTTATACATTAATGGTTACTAAAAGTTTAAGTCGTCATTTAAATTCTTTCTTTTAGTGGTTTTGTTATACTTTCGGTAGTAAGATTTCAGGTTATCTTCTAATATTTATTACAGATCATGGTAAAGCGGCAAAGAACAGCTTTTCCTCCTAATTTCGTCCACTCTCTTGATGGTTCGCACATGATGATGACTGCTGTTGCCTGCAAAAGAGCAGGCCTAAATTTTGCAGGTCTTTTAACATGCTTTATTTTTCCGTGTTATACCCTCTGAACATTCTTGTTGGTCTCATACTGATATATTTTGTCCATTGTTTTATGTAGGAGTTCATGATTCATATTGGACACATGCATGTGATGTTGACGAAATGAATAGAATATTGAGGGAGAAGTTTGTTGAGCTCTATGAACTACCTATATTGGAGAACGTAAGTATTTCTTATCTGCTATTCCTATTTCTTGGAATGCTTTCTTTTCCCTTATTTGGTTCATATCTACCTTGGTCTTTCATTCCCCAATCTTTTCTTCACCTTCCCTTCTTCCCTTATCACAAAGTTTGATGCCACTAGTTGTGTATCATATGCACAAAAACTTCAATATAAGCACGAAAAGAAGACTCCTTTCTTGGCCCGGTGGTGAAAACTAAGATTAACATGTTAATCTAAGTGTGGCTGTAGATCGAGTGAATAGGCTGCCATTTTTTTACTCTCTTTATTTTTAGTCGTTTGATTATTGAGTTGTCTTCTGAACATGTCGTTCATGTATGCTGTAAAGCCTAAGTTCTTCATAAAAGCTTCACTCAATCTGGGGGAATATACTCAAATATAAAGTATTAAAAAGCTGCTGTGTACTTGATCTTTTTCCTTCTTGTGCAACATAGTTCGGCCTTTGGTAATTTACACAAGTTGAAGGTTATTGAGTTTTCCGTGTGAACAAGCTTTGTTACTCAACTATATTATCAATCAAGATTGAGGGAAACATCTTGGCAATTTTTTTTCTTTAGGTGGGTAACAGGGTAAGGAGGGGCCGTGGGCCGATATTTTATCGCTAAGTTGCCCCACTTTTGCTCACATCTCTGTAATTTGTTAATATATGACTATATATATATGAACTTGGTTCGAGTCTTGTGCAATGGGTGGTGGTGTGATAATTGTAGCCAACTATATTGTAGCACAAGTTTATTTTGATTGTACGACTTCAAAATTACTCGAACTGACACTTTTTTCTTCTTTTTTTTCGGGGTGCAGTTGTTAGAGAGCTTCCAGACATCCTTCCCTAAATTACAGTTTCCTCCTCTCCCTGAGCGTGGAGATTTCGACCTGCGAGAGGTGTTGGAGTCTCCTTATTTCTTTAACTAGTACGTCACTGAATTCCTTGGTGGTTAACATCATAATATATAGCCTTCCCCTGAGCTCATATACGACGCAAATGATGATAAACAACTTCTTGGCAATTGGGGCTCATTAACATGGAAAAAGGACTCAACCTCGAGTTTACATGAACGATATGAAAAATCTACTGCATATCTCGGATCCAATGTTCCTTTTAAGAGTTTTATTGGCTAGGGAACATTCGACCCAAAAATGTTGGAGAGGATTTGATGACAAGTAGTAGATCGCGAGGAGCGGTTCAAGTTTCAGGGGTGTCACTTACAGGGTGAAGAATTATTTGAATCACCTGATCACAGGGTTCTTTGAGGAGGTGTGGCATTTTTGTACCAATTATATTTATTGGACGACCATTTACAGAATAAAAGCAAACGAGTGCAGAGATGGATTATGTCTGCATACATTTTGCATACATTTTGTTTGTCATTGATTAATTTAATTTATAGGCTACCATGTATAGATGTGTTCTTCATCCCCCTATTTAATCATTTTCAGGTAATTTGAGGAAATGTAAAAGTTTGCAATAGCGTATCAGTTATGTCTCTTTAAGATTCTGACACTTCCAAACCCTGCGTGCTGCGCGATTCTTAAATCTTACTTGTTTGTTGTTGTAGTACTTATTTCTCATTCCGTCGGTTCGTATTTCGTATATGGGGTTTTATTTTTCTTTAATCTTTTTACTTGAAGTAAATTTTATTTGTTTGTTGCAAGTCAAATGTGTTCAATTACATTTTATATGAACAACCAAAGGAAAAGGCTGCTAAAATGCATTCATATTGCTCATGCCGTTGCTGTCAAATTATTTTCAAAACAAGGTCCAAATGGAACTCTCACTTTCATAATCTGTTATGCTGTTCAAATTGTTGCTCCATTTTATCAAATTTGCGTCAAAAATACTGCATATATGCAACATTAAAACTTTTTCCTTAGATTGCTTCTAGAAGGATTCTGCTGCTGTTTGTATAAAACTAATATTTTACTGTCCACAATGAATTTATCTGCAAGTCACCTAAACGAGCAATCAAGTTATACACTACTATTTCCAGAGAGTAGCATAAAGGAGACCTGTGATTCCTAAAAACATGCTGATTAACACAAACAAGAGTGCATGCATTCCTTACTCCATCCCAAACCGAAAACCTCACGAACTTTGCTAAAATATCCATTTCTATTGTGAAATTACAATCAATTCATGACCTACTGACACTATAACACTTGAAAAGAGCCAAAAGCATACATGTAGCATCCAGTAACAAGGAAAAAGAGGAGTAAATTACATTTCATAGAACGATTACAGTAAAAATAAAGAGCTGTTAGCAAAGCAAGAGCACATTAATAACAGAAAACCGCAAAACAAGCCATCTGATTTTCTGAAAGGTCTCGTTTCACCATGTTCTTCAGCAAACACCATGACTGGTTGCACTAGACTTTCCAAACACGTTATTTTTATACTCGTCAGAAAAATGTACATAGAATCAAAGCTTCAGATGCAATCTTTCCTTGGAGAAACTTGTGGTCATCGGTTATATACAATGGCTCGAACTTGCTGATGTTTTTTCCCCCTATATCTTCACAGTTAATTCCCTCTCGTTTTTTTCTTTTTTTCTCTCCTTTTTCATTATAACCACTAGAATGGCTAGCCGTAGATGAGAAGATTGATAGAAAGCAGTGAGATCAAGATTCAGCTTTCATTTGAGTTGGAGGTAAACAACCTGCAAATATTAAGCAAAAATTGAGGTTTACACAATGGACTATTCAAGCATTGATGCACATGATAAGGAAATTCCGGAAATTGGTAGAGTTCTAACGGTTACTTTCTGAGTTGCCGAGGAGCCCACTACCATTCAAACCCATCTGCACTACGTTGTGAAGGTCATCCTCCCACACATTAGGCAGCTGTATGAACACCATCCAGATAAAAGAAAAATACATGGTTAGTAAATATTCAATGAAACTAGCAAGTATTTGGAAGTTGAAATCTATTTCTTTTAAAGGCCTTGCCTTTGTGTATCAGACAGTGCCGTGTAGAGGCCTAGGCGATAGAGGCGGTCGCCTAGGGCCGCACTTTCAAATAAATGCTTTGTTTACAAAAAACACAGCAACGAGCGTCTTGGTTAAGTGGCTGAGGTGAACGAATGGAAGAGTTGGTAACGCAGAGGTCTATGGTATGATTTTCTCCTTCGTTTTATTTTCTTTTTAGTTTTATTTGTAGGTTCAATTAATTGTTAAATAATGGAAGAATAAATGCTGGACATGAGTTGTAGCTCGTGTCAGGTGTTCGAACCTCTTTTCAAGCACATCTGTTAGTTGTCTTCATTTTGTTAGTCTAGTTTGTTTTCATTTATTTTCCCTCTTTTTCTTCTAGTAAATATATTGTAGACATTTTTTTT